>JAPYZR010003353.1:0-33706 GCA_030522945.1 Trichopria nigra
AAAAGAAGGTTCGCCAACTCACTTCCGGACGGATAGTAATCCGTTGGTTCCGAGCACGTGGGATTGGAGCGGGGCTCCAATCTGGCGGCTGTGCTGGCCTTCGGACGAACAAGAAGTTCGGAAGTTCGCAGTGCGAAAGAGATAGAAAGAAAGATAGAGAGAGAGAGAGAGAGAGAGAGAGAGAGGGGCAGAGAAACAACGAAGCTCCGTTACTTGATATAATGGAGGAAATGTTTAATTTCGGAGTCCGCTGGCAGGCGTCTCCCTTTGTACGGGGAACAGTGTTGCCGGATCGCGCTTGCTTCCGCGCCCGTCGCCGGAGCGTCGGAGAGTCGCGTAGAAATAAAATAAAAAAGAAATTGTCTGAGGCGAAACAAGTTTCGTTTGATTTTTCCTTTCCGCCCTTTCACTTACAGACGCCATCTAATGACTATGTGCAGCTGATGCCGCTTCTGCTGGGACACGCAAAGTTAAAAAGAACCAAATGACAACAACAAAAATAAGCAATAAACAAGACGATCGACACAAACGACTCTAATTATGAGAACGCAAGAATTTTAAGATTATGAAGAGGATAAATAGAAAATTATATTTTTTTGAAAAGCCCTGAGACGATTGTAATTAATAGTATATTGCGTATCGAGGGCGGAAACAGTTGTATTGTCGCCCGAGGATGCGATGCGGTTTCGCGCCCGTCATACGTACACTATTTTTTGTCACACCTGTATTGAAATTTACGGTCTTTTCCTGCCTGGTGCACCTGGAATGCGTCTGTACGGCGGCAATTGGCCACTTTCCACCTGCTATACCGACACGTAAAGACCGTAAATTCGTGTAGGTGTGACAAAAAGATGATTACATATATATTTTTTGTTTTTTCTTTTCAAAACAATGCCATTATCCCCAGTCACGAACATTAGACATGTCTCTGTGTTACGGCGTATCGCCTGAATAATGAGTAAGCCGCGAACAAACGGTGGAGCGCCGTAAATTTTTTAGCGATATCGAAAATGCAAGAATGATACCTTGGTTTCGCTGCCGAAGTATATGGGTACGAAGGCGATCCAAATGACGCAGGTCGTGTACATTGCAAACCCGATGAACTTGGCTTCGTTGAAGTTCTCTGGCACGTTCCTCGTCTTTACGGCGTAAAGCGTGCAAAGGCCGATCAGCAGGGCATCGAAAGCCAACGGCCACAAGACGGCCCTTGGCGAAGTCGCGCAAGTAAGTACAGCCCGGTGACGTGCCGGATATTCGATGATCGGTTTCGCGTGCTCCATCACCAACAACGTCGTCGTCGTGACCGCAACTTCGATCAATATTAAGACGCACGTTATCGCGATCTGAAAAAGTTTTATCTCTATTTTTCACGTTCTCGATAAAACGACGTTGTAACTTCGTGTATCTTGAATTTTTAAGGAAGTCGACTTGTAATTTTATCAGAATTAAAGTTTTTGAAAGGCAAAAGTCGAAAAATTAAAATTCGGACAATATATGTTATTGCCAACGCGTACTTTCAATCGATGTACATGAACCACAGTCGTTCTTTAATTGAAAACTCTTTACCAGGTATTCAGACATTAAAGACATAAAATGAACAAAAAAGAAAAGTTTTCACATTTTAAGTTTCAAAAACTTAATACGCATACTAAAGATTAAAATTGCTAATCCCTTTTGTCAAGTGAAAATTTATTCCTTCCTAAATGAATGTAACTTTTATATTTTAAAATTCATAAAAGATGAGATATGTTGCCATTCTTGGAGTAACTTAAGGTAAAATTCCCTAAGGAATGGCTGTGAATACGGTGGTGCATTTAATACAATTACACGATCGATAAGACGTACCTGTGCAGTCGACGACATAAATCGAAGTTTTCTCTTTGGAAATCGCTTCTTCGAACCTGCGAGGATACGCGCAATTCTATTTGTTTTTGTAAATAAACTGGCGTATATCATTGCGAAGCTGATTCCCGGCATCATTCGACTAATTGTACAGGTGACTGAAGTAGGTTTCATTAAAATAGCAAAAACCTAAAAATATCATTTTAAAGATATATTTATTGTCGGTGCGAATAATTACAATTAAAAATTAAGCATTCGATAAATAAATCGTAGAATGAAAAAGTTATTGCAACAATAATGATTCAGTATTATATCACCGTAATAAATGATATAAAATTAAATAAAAAAGTCTGATAATTCTACATCTTCGTTGATAATTTTATCTTTCGTACAAAGGACATCGAACTTACAGAAACGTGGGCCAACGTCATTCCCGCGAGGATGAGGTAACTGAGATCGCGCGTACTGGCTTTTACTACTGGCGTATCATTGTGGCGAATGAAAATATAGCAAGTGATAGAAGTCGCCAGCAAACCGATCACGCTCGAAGTCATCGCTGTGATTGGTCCGGCATCAGTCCACGATGAATACTCTTCAGGAATTTTATCGCAAGCTAAAATACAAAATCACGAAATTTGAGAAAATGTAACCCATTATTTATGTATCCTTACTTTTTACTGTATTGTTTAAGTTTGTTTTTCTAATCGTTGAACATGTCTATTCCTTTTTTTCTGAATACATGGTTTACTGTCACATTTTTTTATTTAGTAAATTTCATTATATTTTCGCAGTAAATTGCAAATGTGCTGATATCAACATTGACTATATCAATAAGTAATAAATATAACTCACGAAAATAAATTTAAAAAATGGCTTCAAAAGACTCTATATTTGTTACTACAGGTGAGAAATCTTCTCGAATCAATGTTTGCATATAGCGGTTACATGTAACTACGTAACGAATGAATATACTGTCAAGAATTGAAAGATAACAAAATTGTAAACTAACTAATATATAGAGTAGGATGAATATCAAACCTATGTAATAAAAAACGTATACCGGTTTTATTTTTATTTGGAAGAGTTCCGTTTGCGCAGTCAATACATTCCCTTTGCTTCTCATTTGTGTATTGGTAATGATTGCAAGCAGCACATGCCCAGCAGCATCTTTTTTCTTGTCCCCCTGTTTTAAAATTCTGCAAAAATACAATAAACCCTTTAAATCTAACACGTCGAAAATGATTAAAACATTTTCTTTTTCATTCTTCGAAAACTTATGGTTAAGATTTAATGGGTCAAAAAACAATGCAGATTAGTACTTTGTAAAACCTGTATATAATAAAACATTTATTTATCTGTTGTTATTTTACGTTTTTCAAGACCCTTACAAGAGAAATAATGATAATCATAATAAAACTAATGTGAAAAAAAATTCATCTCAGGTGTTCTTTCGTATATAAATGCTTTTGACAACTACCAAACTAATAATAACCGAGAATATGCTGTGATACGCACAGCAGGAATAAGAATGGAAATTAACTGAAAGACTTCAACCATTCCCGGACATAATAAATCCGGACATATATACTATTAAAACGCGAATTTCATAATATGTAATATGTCATATTTTGTCCACGATTTTCCCTATAGCCGGGGCCCCCGAGTGATCGAAATTACCATTTATTCGATTTCATCCGATTTCAAGTCTACTTCTATTTAAGCGATTTGACATGTATCTTGCGATATGCTGTGCGAACTGTTCACTCGTAATAGGGAATTGCTCGCAATTGTATTTTTAGATTTAACAACATCACATCATACAAGTGTATTTTCGCTTAAAAATGAAAACGCGTCATTCTTTTTTAAAAATTAATTAAGAACAGTCAATCTTAAACATGAAAGGCACTGATTCGTCAAAAGTTTATTAAGAAATTCCTAACTAAAAGAATAAACATAAAGAAACGATACAGTGATTGAATATACTTAAACAAGTGAAATTTAAATTTCAAAAATACCATCCATTCGCGAATGTAATTCGTAATTATTACTTCTTAATCCTTTACTTCAATCGTATACGTACATACATGAAATTGTATATTAATAAAAGGACATACCTTGTAATAGCCAGGCGGACAAGGCTTCGAACAAACGCTTTCGGTGAGGATCGAA
Source organism: Trichopria nigra (assembly GCA_030522945.1). Classification (NCBI taxonomy): domain Eukaryota; kingdom Metazoa; phylum Arthropoda; class Insecta; order Hymenoptera; family Diapriidae; genus Trichopria; species Trichopria nigra. The sequence continues at coordinate 4,012 of JAPYZR010003353.1, forward strand.
TCGCGCGACTGTGGAAACTTGGAGAACTTAAGCACGCCATTGTTCCAATCGCCTATTTGAACGTATGCATAGGTCCCGTCCGACATCAGTTGATAATTAAGTATCTCGTACCTGCAAGAGCATGAATTGTAATGGGATTTGAAATTGGCGCTTTTAATTATCGTTCCGTATATCACGAAACACACATGTATATATACATATATATACGCATCCGTCAGTTACATTTGATTTCCTCCGAAATTCTTTAACACAGAAAGTTAAATTTGTCACGAAGATAGAAATTGTTCTATCTTCTGGAAGGTATACTTTTGTTTCATTTTTTGTTTGTTTTTAATTATATAATCGGATCATTTCCACACCTTATAAAAAATAATGAAGAGGATGAACATTTTTGTCAGTGCTTCGTAAAATTGTAATAGAAATAAAAAAAAAAAAATATTTTTCCTAGTGTATAAATAAGTCATTTTGAACTCTGCCATGAATTTATTAATGCTACTAATTTGAGTAAAAATCAAAAAATTGTAATGCAAATCAAAATTTCAAAATTACAATATTAATAACGTTCCTATTGCGGGCGCAAAATTGCGCACACTCGGGTTGGTCGCGAAACTTGGCATTTTGCGCCCAAGATACGAAATACATACTATTTAACCTGTTTTATGCGTTGTATTTTATTTTAGATTTCAATATGAGGTAAAAAATATATATATAAATCATTTTACACGTTACAGTTTTTAGCTAAAAAAAAATATTCTATAAATAATTCAAATATTCCTTTTTTACATTAAACTCTGTAATAGAGTATTCCGATCATTACAATTCAAGTGTTGATAATAAGAAGTCGTTGAAACAAAGTCTACAGTTTTACAACAAGCGCCGAATGAAGGAATGCGAGACATTAAAAAATCGCAAAAATCCAAATGATTAAGTGATTTCGAAAAAAGAATTGTCCTAAAGAAGCTTTTTCATCACCATTGAGCTTTTGGGGGAACGGGAAAAAACGTACAACTGACACGGATCAATGCTCCACAATCCGGAAGTACAAACGAGGTCGTCGCTTCCGACGACGAAAGTATCCGACCAAAACGACGTATCTTCGATCGTCGATTTTTAATTAATTCTCCGTTTGCTCCGAGTTCATTTCTGGTCGTGTTTTTTTTTCTTCAGCGATCAATTTCAACGTATACGTCAGAATATTTTAATTTGATTCTGCATTCTATATAAGACACAGGGGTTACATCGAAATCGTAATAGGACTAATAGGTGTCATAAACGTACATTGAAAAATTCTCTTCATTGAAGAATAGATTCCTTTAAAATTATAAAGTTGAATTTATCAAGGAATAGACATAAGTTTATTAGTTATGGCTTTAAGGACGAACAAAACGTACGAAACTATAAAGTAAATAATCGAAGAATTTGAAGTGATAAAATTGAGTAAACAAAAGAAACGAAGTGCAAGGATATCAGAGAAAATGAAATAAGTTAAGGGGTATGAAAAAAATAAATATTCAAGAGAAAATGGAAAATATAACCGGAAACAATAAGAAACTATAATATTATTATGGAGTAATGCATTTGTTACAATTTTATTATTTTTGTGATTTTCATCACAATGTAAATTCCGAATTCTACTACAAAATCGATGAATACATATACAGTTAAAAATGAAAATTTGAGATAAAATACTTTTCTAAACTTCAGTTCAAAACTGTACATCTGTTGTCTATTTCCATGACGTTTCTTATTGTAAAGTGGTTACTTCGGTGACAGGAAAGTTAAACGATGCGGAATATATAAATCCACGCAAAACTGCGTTTCAGGCAGGTTTTTGACGGTTAAGTGAGGTAGCCGATTGGTCCAGGGAACAAGCCCCCCCCCCCTCCCTCCCCCCTTTACTGATAAAAATATACTATAAAACATGATAGAAAAACAAAATATTCTATTTTCTATCATGTTCTATCATATATTTTCTCCAGCGTTGGTACTACGCCTACCGCCTCTAACCTGGACTTATAAATGAGGGGAGGGGAGAGCAGTATTATGGGATTCTCCGAGATTCCGCAACAATTTAAGTGGATGTCATCATACTATACAATTTATATATGTATATAGTACGTGTTATTTATGTACGATATATTTAATATAATATAGAAAATTATTCATTATTTATGTAATACCCTATTAATTTAACCATATATTCAATTATAATGTATAACGTAAAATTGAATTTAAAAAAGAAATTGAATTAAAATATATCGTTAAATTCAATAAAATTTCAAAATTACGGAAATAGACATACGCACCGACCTGCCCGGTGGATCCCCACGCTTATCAAAACGCACCGAGTCGTCATCGAGAAATTTGAAGCTTACGTTCAACAAGTATCTCTGCAAAATAAGAGGATTAGAGTTAATGAGCCATATATATACGAATACATTTGATCTTCATTTATAATGCAAAATTATTATTAATATTTATTAGACTGTCATATAAAGTGGATGCCAAAGTAGAAAAACAAATATTAAAAAAAAAAGAAGAAGATTACTTTGAACAGTGATCCATTGAACGGATACATTTCCTTGCAGGAGCCCACATAATTTATACCGCAGATGTCTTGCAACATTTTGTGAAGGCCATGAGCCACGGTCCAAAAAGATTTCATGATGAAGCTCATTTTTGGATCTTGATTGTAGCGATCGTGCTTTAAACTCTCGTCACCTGAAATACAACATTTCATATGTTATATAAATAATTATAATAAACATAACATCGTATAAAAATGAAAAATCATATATTGCAAATCAAAATTGTACATTTTTGTTTCCCAATTGTTCCCTTTTTAAACACTTCTAGATGAATACGGAGAGGATAATTGGGAAATACTAACAGAGAGGGAGAGAGAGAGAGAGATTGCAGTAGACGAACATGGGAGAAAAGGTAAAAAAATCAACATCGTGATTTGAGGAATGTCCGAATATATATAAGAAAATGCAAAAGAAAAGAGAGGAAAAAATTGGGAATTAACAAGGGAAATTAAGAGAGAGAGAGAGAGAAAGTATATTGGTTAAAAGAAAAAGCCGGAAAATATAGGATATGTGTGGAGAGGAAAGAGAAAAAATACAGCATTTAAAGAATATTAATATTACATAAAATATTACAAGAATATTAATAAGTTACATTAATATGTAAGAAAGAAAATGTGAAGAAACTGAATGAAGATGGTACGTAGTTATGAATGGAGATGATAGAACGTATGAGAGAGGAGAAAGAAAAATATTAATGTATACACATAAAAATGTAAATAATGAATGTAGAATAATGTACAATACAAAAGTCGGAAATCTATTGTAAAACACGACAGTGAAAGAAACGAAGATACAGACAAAAATCCTTTCTAAGCCTAACTTTCTAGGCCTAAAATCGCTCGATTTTTCCATATTTTTGAACTATTTTTTAATAAGATAAGTTCGATTAATCAAAATAAAAAATCGATTTTTTTCAATTCTACTACAGCATGGTGCCTCGATAACATTGAACGAAAATAATTCCTATAGATTCCTCAACGAGTAAAGTAATAAAGAAAAAAAAATCCGAATTTATACTATAATCAAAAGCCTTCATTCGTCGAGTACAATGGAATTGTTTGAAGGAAAATACAACTGCAAAATATCTAAAAAAATCGCTTGGCCTTTTTATCCACTTTGCATCAATTAATCCGTAACGATGATATCGCTAAAGGCTAATTATCGAGATCGTTAGTATGCAATAAAATACTGCTAGTTGCAATATATGCACAAGCGAGGGATCAGTGGTCTCAAAACATCGTTGTGCAATTAAGGGGGGTGAATGGCGGATGTCGGACAACCGCGGACATTTTCGTGTTCGGCATATACACATATATATATATATATAAAGTCCCCTGAATGGACAGGGTCGCACGTATTCTAGTTTGATCGAATGCGTCGCACCATCGGATATAACAGCCCGAAACCAAACACCGTTACAGGGAATGGCAAAACGAAAAGCAAACTCAAATTTCCGGTGAAATTTGTCTGTACATAAAACGAAAATGGCACATTTAAAAAATAGGTGTTTTGAAACATTTTTTATGTTTCTGCTTTTTCTTTCAAATTTTGGGTCAAAATGAATTTTTTTTTTTTTTTATCTTTACACAAAACGTTCTGAGATATTCTTATTCTGGGGATTAATTAAAATAGATGAATTTGCTTCAGTTTTCAAATGATTGTAACAATTTTGATGATGCTTTATTTACGCATCCTTTACTTTAATTTATTTACTTATTTACATGCTTTTCAATATACTTTATACAAACAATTCGCGCATTACTCGAGTAGCTTGAACGCAATGAGTCCAGTTTGAACTTTCGACCGACTATGTTTGCATACCAAAGTTTTTCCAAACAACGTACCAAACTTCATTTTTATGTTCATAAATTTTAATATTGTTTTACGCAGGTATGTTTATTTCTGTCGTGATGTAAAACGTTGGAGAATTAAGCGTGACTAATTAAATATTATGAAAACAGGACTATAAAAAAAATTTGCAGTTTTTATGAAACTTTTGCGCTTTCTGCAACTTTCAGCTTGAATTGCCAAGAGCCCCAAAGCCGTAATTAAGCCACTTGTTTGCATTCGTATATGAAAGATAAGGATTATAATAATTATATAATATTATATTATTATTTTCGAAAGATTACAAAAATTTGCTTTAAACTATTGTCTATTATTTGAAAATAAAAAGTGTGGTATAAAATTTTGAATTCGAACCAAATTATTGAAAGACGAATTTACCTAAACTCTACTCTCGTAGAAAAAAAAAACAGTATCAACAAATGTATACGTTAATGATAAGGATCAACCTCGAGCGTTTTCTTATCACACTCATGTATATATACATTCAAAAGCTCCACTTCCTTGCAAGCATCCCGGACGAAGCTATTTTGCATAGTTCGCGCATTCGCGAATCGAAAACAATGCTCGCGTCGTTACAGATTTCGCCCTTTCCGAAATCCTCTTGCGAAAACTAGGCGAGATTGCTTTTGTTTTTACTTTTCGAGCACAGCCTCGTCCTGTGAGCATTATGACTTTAAAATCCTCCAGGAAGAGATAACGAATGTAAATCGCACACATAATTTACAATGTCTTCTTAACGTGACGTATTCAAACAGTAAAATACATTTTGTGCGTGATGTTTTATTAATGACAAGCAACAACATTGCTTTATTATTATGAATTATAACTGGAAAACATACAATTAGAATTAAGACTAATAGGTGAATTCATTTTCACCACAAAAGTAACGGATGATTTTGAAAATCTACAATTGAAAAATGTTTGCAATAAATATTTCACTCAATATACTCTTAAATTCATTAATATATAAATTAATATCATTAATGCTCACAGGGTTTCTTATTCCTACTGCGAGACGAAAAAACATCATGAAAATTAAGTATAAAGATGTCAATTATAGGATAATGTGACGATGATCCTGAAATTGACAATTACATTCATCTTCAAGATCATTTGAAGGTCGAATTGCTCCTCAGATGATGGCATTGAATCCTCATTGTTTCCCATTGTTGACAATTCGCATTAGTCAATTAAGTAAGCTTTCCTTTTTCGAAAACCATCACCTAACCCTACGAAAGTACCTTAAAAAATTGCTTCGTTGCTTGGAATGCAATCCACGTCTCTGTTCTGGAGAATAACCGGATGGACCATCAGGGGAGCGACTGGATAAAGATTTGTGTATGGATGATCTACGAAATGATCTAATGCTGTTTTATGCTCTAAGGATCTAATGATCCTAATCAGAGTTGACGGATCTAGACGGATCTAGTGACGATACAATTTCCCTATCATTGAAACTTATCCTGCATCCAATTCTATCTGCCCTCTCCACCATCAGTAATCCACGGATCGCTCCGTCTACTTTGGTCATACTATAACTATTGTCAAGTAATTAATGCAATGAGCCTATACATTCCTTCTATACAATTCGATCGCAGAATGATTTTCGTAAAATTTGTTTAAGGCAAAACTCTCGATGTTGTAGTCGAATTAACGTCGCGAAGGAGTAAAGATCAAACGATGGTGCTCGTGGCCAATTAATTGGCATATTGTGTGTATGGACGCGATGTGCAGCAAGTTTGAAACGCGATGAAACACAAGGCCGTCCTTTATACGAGGACCAACTGTAATTGCCATTCAAATCCCAATCAGGTATATATCGCAGCGAACTGCATTTACGAATTCCCTCGATGCTGCGATTCTACATCCCCCACCATTATGTTTCCGATCAATTATTCAATTCTTGAGGCGACGATGCATATATTTACCAGCCCCGATATTGCTTATCCGAAGCTACACGTGGAATGTTTTAGAGGCTCTGTATATATGTCGTAGACTGGGAACACAAAGCAACGCGATTACAGCGATGCAATCACTCCTCTATATAGAATTTTCCGTGTCTCTCCAGAAACGTTTGTTCCGGCTACTAGCTGGCTATTATACATGCATATATATCAACACAATACAAATTTTGTTTTATTCCCATATTATGCATAAAGTTCAATATTTTACCTGAATTGAATTCTGCTTAAAAATAAAAAGGTAATCGCTTACTTCCTACGATTTTTTTTGGCTATCGGGCGGTGACCTCGAATTTGACCTTGACAATATGAGATGACCTTTTCCTCCATTACTCAAGTATATAAATACAAGGTCACCGTATCCTTTTCGAAGTCGCCGAATCCAAATCTGAATTTCAAAATTCAATATGGCGAATTCAAGATGGCGGACGGTTTTCGAAAAAAAATTGACCTAATTCATCGGAAAGTTGTTACAATTGACCCAATTTTTCCGAAATACGAGAATCATATTTGAATGCGCCATTTTGAATTGTTAAATTCGGCTGTCGTCACGGTTGTTGGCCACTACGCTAGCAGGCCTGAGATATTGACGTCTCGATATATTTGACTTCGCATTTAAAAAAAATTTTCAAACAAATTTTTACCAAAAACCTTGTAATTTCTAAGAAAAATTTCTGAGAAGAATTTTGTAAATTCAAAATGGCAGATCCTAAATCTCCTACAAATTGCTCTACTATATTTATTCATAATAATAATAATAATAATAATAATAATAATAATAATAATGTTAATTGATCAGTGATTTTCTTTCATTGTACATTCATGGTACAAGTACAATCATGGTAACTTTATCTTGGTAGAGGATTTTATAATTTTGGTCTGGATTTGGATGCGATAAAAATCCAACGTTTTAAATTAAATATTACGCTACGTTAAATAAATTCTCATAATAACATTGGACGGTTTTCATCGTTAACAACCATATGTCAATAAATTACCAAAATACAAAAAAAAAACAACTAGGTTCTATAGGCTACTTTCAAAATGTGACCTTTATAAATAAAAAACTGCAACAATCGAGACCATTTTGATCTTTTTGAGCAAACCGATTCAAATTCTTCATTATTCGTATTTTCTTGGATTGACTCCTCTCGACGGTACAAAGTAAAACGATATTTCCTATATACATATATAAATGTGCTCTGCTCCTGGCTACAGCTTGGTATTGAAATGCGAGCAATTTTTCGATTTCCCTTTGTAGAGACCGGATTCCGCAGGTATATATACGCAAAACTCACCGGATCGGCATTTCCCGAATAATCTATCGAAACTTCGCTTTTCACGCCCTATTTTCCATCGGCATAGCACTGGAGGACTTTTCCTTTTAACGTCTGCGGTGGTTCGACCCCGTTGTTTTCGCAAACTAACGACTCCGATTCACGTATATATATATACACACATTTGTGATGTACCATCGGAATTCGCGTTCGTTGCTGTTTTCAATCGAGCTCCGCCAATTCGGACCGACGTCTGCTTAAATTTCGAACAGCAATTATTCCGACCCGAAACATGCGAATTAATTATCCTCAATTGCTCCGATGAAACTGTGATTAAGATTGTTGCTCCTTGATAATAAAATGTACATTTTATTTTATTTTTTAAAATTTTTTTAATTTTTCTACTGCATGGTGCGGTCAAAATTGTTGTACTTCAAAACTATCAAGTTGAAAAATTAAAAATTCAAGATGGCGGACTTAAAATGACGAAAAATTTATTGAATATTTGCAGGTATGAACCGAGTGGGTGATTAACGATCGACAGATCATCTGCATTGAAGATTATTGTTACCCGTATGTTTTTTTTTTTAGATACTGATTGAGAATGTTATGTCCAAATTACAGAATTCAAAATGGCGGATCCAATATGGCGGATGGAACATTAGGAACGTCTTGATGAAATGTAGTAATGAAGAACAGCACTCGTAGGTTTTTAGAGTTACAAATTACGAATCTAATGTCCACATTGCAGAATTCAAAATGGCGGATCCAATATGGCGGATGAAATATTCAGAATGTTGGTGAAGTGTAACGAAAAACACCGCACTAGGAGGTTTTAGGTTTCGTTTAGATCAAAAATTCAGTATCAAAATTACGAAATTTTAAATGAAGGAATCAATAAAATGTTGAATTGAAAAAAATTGCGATAATTAACTCACCAGTGCAGTTAGGCAGATCGATGTCGTCGCTTTTTCCCACGTCACGCGGTAAAATTTGTTCGCTCTCTGGTACCCAGGGCATCACGCAGTTGAATCGATTTTGCCAAAATTCGGTGAACCAAGGATTTCGCGAATTATTGAACGGATTCAAGCTGAAGTAATAGTCGTCAAAGTTATGTATGTACGGTGAATGAATTCGAATGGAAAGACTGCCCCATGCCTCGCTTTCTAAATTTTGAACGACTTCGTCTCTGTCGGCCCATCCATCACTGAAATATACACGGAAAGCATTCGAATTAAAAATATGCGATATATTCTACAATATTATTATTATACTGTTATTAATATTATCAGGGTTGAGTAAGTTAAATTTTTTCATTAGCTGTGTGAAGTTGAAGTTTGACAACAAAAAGTTAATTCGGTTAAGTAAATTAAGTAAGTGATAATGGACAAAAGGTTGAATTTATTAAAAATTAAGTCAAAAAAAAGTCAAAAAGTTCTGTTTAGATTGGCATAGGAATTCTGCAGTTTCCCTATGCCATCGCACAGATGAATTTGGGTACAGGAAGTCGCATGCGGAAGCAACTGGTGGGACTGGTTTCGGGTGGGTTCCAACTTGTGAGTTGCGATGTTCATCAAGTGATTTATTATAAGTGCTGAATTGTTGAACACATGAGCAACCAAGTTCAGTTAAAAGCTAACGAGTTAAAAAATAACTATGGCGAGTTAAAATTTATTAACTATCTAAATTTTGACTTTTTAACTTTTGACTTTGTAGCTATGCAATATTATTATTATTATCATCATCATCATCATTCAGTATTATTATTATTATATTATCATTATTATCATTATTATGGCATAGATTTTCTGTAGTTTGCCTATGCCATTTTCCAGGTGATTGTTGACAACTTTTTTAATTCATATATAAATCATATATAAATACATATATGTATGTATGTTTGTACGTATGCATGTATATTGCAAGGAGTATAATATAATATAACATTAATCGTAATCAGATACGAAAACGAGACGAAACGTAATTGGATGAAAGTTAAGGCGATCGAAATTTTCGTCGTATATATAATACAATGCCAATTCCTGTCACATATATACGCTGTCCGGAAAAGTCCGGGTCGATTCCTCTGAAAGGGAATCTGTTCGAAACAATTAGAGTCCCTCGCGTCCCGTATAGGTTATAGGCGATCGCGAAAGATCGCACGTCCTGGCAGTCTAGTGCGATTTCTGCTGGGGGAAATTGGTAACCATAAATGCGACCGTAATTACGGAGTTCCGTAATTGAGTCGGGCTGAAGAGCCTCGGCTTCTCATCGACGCCCTTCGGTACGAGAGGTGAGACAAGAAGCCGGCAGACTTCCTTTCTGGAACTATTTCCGTTCGTTTGACTCCGGCTTTATACCCTCTTTTCTACTGAAGCCGCTATATGTATATACAGTTCCAGAGTGTCTCTTAAAAAAGCGCCGATGTACCTGTACGATTTTTCTGGTCTTGGCAATGTGAAAATTGTATATCTATATATATTTTACGTAAAATTAATTTTACGAAAATTGTATATAAAACAAATTTTATAGGGTCCTTGGTTTCGAAGTGTTTTATTTATTCGTTTAATAATTTCTTTGGATAATTTTAAAACGTCCAATAAGCAAAAAGATATCTTGAATATATCTAAAAGATCTAAAAGACATCTTTTAGATGTCTTATGCAACACATCTTTCCAAAAGACATCTTTTAGATATCCTTTTAAATAAAGACGTCTAAATATTTATGTCTCCAAATGTTTATTGGGCGCATGCTTAATAAATACTTACTGGATTAATGAAATTCAATTCATCGTGGCATAGAAATATGAGTTTCGATTTGATACATATATGTTTTAAGTAGTGTGACGCCGCAATGGTCAGATGCATTCGATGATATTTCAAAACCTATTCTTTCGATTAAATAGGGTTGATATAAATAAAGAAAAATCTTAAATTTAGCAATAGACAACAATACATTTTGTGGTCGTGAATTGAAAGAATCCAATAAGTATTTATTAACCATGCGTTCAAAAACTGCCAAACAATTTGCCTATCAATCTTAGATATAAATAAATAAATAAATAATATAATAGATTTTTATTTACTTCACTTGTCCACTATTTAAATTTCAAGGTTTTCGTAGTTTTTCTCTCAAATTTTTAATATATATTCAATTTAACATTTTGTTCATTCACTTTCGATGTCACTGCAGTATTGATTATATGACGACACGGTGATATGAGTTGATGTTTTTGTCATTATTTTTGGTGATTAAACCATTCTTATTATTTATTATAAATTTGAGATTTTTTTTTTGACTGCCGTGTTCGACGATCGATTTTACGCAATACGGCCGAAATGGTGAATGAGATAATAATCGCGTGAAATATCGATCTTCAACGATCTATAAAAACAACTTCCATAAAATTTCCATAAAATAATAGTAGTCATTTTTACAAAATTTATACGAACGGAAATATTTCCAAGTAAGTTTATTTTCTTTATTAATATGGTAATAATTTCACTAAACTGATGCATTTCTCAATAATATAAATAATGTAGAGAAATTTTTCACATTGTACCGCAATTAATCCTAACGTTCACTTTTCTTTCAATTTCATGGCACATATACGGGTGAATGCATATTTTGTCAGAAAAATTAAAAATATTCAAAATATATTATTGGAAATGTCGAGAATTACTTTTCAGAAATTTGGAGATTGCTTCTCCATTATATAATAATCTTCGTTCTGTTTGGGATACGTATCAATATTTTCAGTAATCGTTTTATGTACTTTCCGGAAAAATGTTAGATTTGGCCAGACAAAATATTTATCCTACCACTTTTTTGGACAAATTTTCAAATTTTTCAGAAAGTTTTTTCGCTTTTCAAAAATGTTCACTCAATTTTATCTTGTTTTTTGCATCCATTATTAATCAATAAATACCGCATCACTACATTTTGTAGTTCGTGGTTTTGTTTTACTCATCATGGCATAGAAATATACATTAATTGAGTTGAAAATATAACAATTCTCATCTTGATACATATACGTTTTAAGTAGTGTCACGCCGCAATGATCAGACGTATTCGATGATATATTTGAAAACCTATATATTCAATACATTTTGTTTGAATTCATGACATATATACGTCTTTGTAATGGACTCGAAAATTCGTATTTCTACCAAACGACTTTTTAATTTCTACATCCATGTAGTATACATATATCCATGTTACTAATTTACTACTTTTTTGGTCGTCGTTTACTGCGCTCATTTTAAATAATATTCTAGTTCACTGTCAGAAAAATCAATTTTTTTCAATACAAACAGAAAATATTTGTCAAATTTCAATACGAGACTATCTTTATTTTTATCATTTCACGTCGCATTAAAAAATATTTACATAAATTTGGTTCATAATTATTATTAATAAATCGTATACATTGTAGTTATCTTCATGTTTTTGTTATTTTGTTATTATATGCATGTATGTTTCTTTTATATTAACTTTAATAATGTTCTCCGAAGAGCTTCCTACATATAGTTGGAACATTCAATCATAATGTGATACTTGGTTATTATATGTAGTATATATATATATTAAATTGCATCAACTTTCTTATTTAACACCTACTTTTTGAATTTTGAAGATGAAGGATGTACCAATAATAGTAAGAAATTTGACAAATGAAACCATACTGCAAATTCCCATATGGTATCCAATATATATATAATATATGGAATCCCATATATATAAAATTCTAGAATATTTTGTGGGCAATTTTAAACACGAAAGAAACATATGTTTTACTGCATAATCCCATTTCAAAATTCCCGTATAGGATTTCTATTACGATAAAATATGCTTCTTTCTTGTTTAAAATTGTCTAAAAATATCCCAGAATTTTGTTCATTACAAAAAACAACATTATCGTATATGGGATTTCACGTCAAATTCCTACATGGAATCCCATATGGAAATTATCAGTAGGGAAAGATTGCATATTCGCTCCGTTTTGCAAAAAGTGCGAAAATTACAACAACAACATCATCAACAATAGGAAAAGAGCGTAATTTTGCGATTTTTTAAATTAAGATCATGTGTATGTTTGAAAACAATATAAAAAACTGTAGTAAAAAAGTCTGGATGAAAAACTATTCCTATTAGTAATAACAAATCAAAACTACCCCATCAGTGATGGTGAGCTTGAAAATACAATATTATTGATGATTAGTTCATACATACATATATATATATATATATATATATATTTTTTTTTTTAATGCACGTGATAAATTTCATTTTAGTTTGCTTCATATACAATCTAATGTTACAAAATATTCACTTTTTATTTTCATTATGTGTACTTAAAATTACTAGATAGGACACTCGTTTCTCCTTCCTTGGAAGCTGCTTTTGACGCTGCACAGTATTTTTTTTTCTTCTATTTTTATTCACAGCTTTTCTTACAAGCGAATTGAAATCCAATTATTTTCCGTTTATTTGTATAAATCACATTTTATTTACTTTTAATTTTTTTCGTATTCACTTGTCAAATAACATATAAATGACGAGTTTCCCGTTTACCATTCTCCTCGCCCAACAGTGTATTTATAGCGAATAATGAAATGAGCGCATAATAATAAGTGGGCGGAATGAATGAATGAAAAAAGAAAAAAATATCAACATAAAAAAATTGAAACATATAGGGACGACGACAAGATTCGTAAGAAATTACGATAAAATAATTTTAAAATTGTATTAAAAAAAACGTTTTGAAAACGTCTGCGTGCAGTATTCTACTTCTATTCCTATACTTTAACGATTCTCCATATATATATATATATATATAGAATAATTTATTAATTAGAGTAGCGATAAGACAAACACAAATTTACAACTGCATTTTCAATAAGCTATATTCATATCGAAGTGCGACTGCATCGAATTAAAAAGTTTTCCATGTCGTGTTATTCATGAGTTTACGGAATACTAAACTATAAACTTTATATAGCGACGTTGAAACTCTCGAGATATAATTCCGCTAAAGGCAAAATAATAAATAATATTCTCCCCGAAAATGTATTGGATTAACGTTCAGGTGATCGATGGTTTCTTATCTACAATTTCCTTATATTGATTGTACATGTTCATTATTATTATTATTATTATTATTATCATATATATTAATATTTTATCATTGTTCGATTCATCGGTAATCTACACGGTGTTACAACGAGTTATTATAATTACTTTATACTTTGAAACAATTTTCAATGATATTTTAATATTTTAGCCGGCGTGGATTATGGTATAATTGATGCAATCGAGCCTTGAGTGAATTGAAAGGAAAGTTTCATGTATAATATTGTTTATGAATACAGAATATTTTTAAAATAGTGTATATTATGTATCAAAATGTAATTATCGACATTAACGAGTGTAAAATTTGACGCGCGAGCGAAGCGAGTGGGGCAATCGCACGTGTTGCATACGATATTTATTAATTGTATTGTATTATTTAACGACATTTCGTTTATTTTTGTTTCGTCGCGTCTAATACAATTCATTCGATTTCAAACATTCATTTTTTATCTATTTTTGTAAATTTTTCTCGTCATATAACTTTTTCATTTTATAGTATAGATCACTTGAGAGAATATATTAATAATATTTAAATTTTATGTTTCACCTCAATTGTTTTGATTGTAATTTAATAAATAGTCTAAAGCATTATGATTTCCTTTTTTTATATGGTATGAATGGAGGTTTCTATATTGCAAATGATAATTCAAGAAAATCTGATTTATTTTACGATGGAAGACGGGAACGGGTATTCCCTTACAAAAATTCTCAATAGTTAACTTTTTTTTATCTAAGTTTTGAATCCTTTAAGGATTATTTTGCTCACAAATATTCAATACAGTATATAAATATTACAATAATGTACATTATATAGTGCGTATTGGAATAGTCAGTCAATTCTTCTTCACGAATGTATAAATATAATTTTTAATAAACGGATATTCGACATTAGGAGAAAAGTTTTAGTTTCGTTGCACGAACGCAGTTCTTGTGTCATGTCCCTCTTCTATTGTCTTCGTACAAAGGACACTGCCATAAAACATGATTAATGTCTTGTATTATAGATTACCACATGGACAAGTCGGTTCTTCGGTGAAGTTCACACGGGTTAATGATGCATTTAAATTTTAATGATTAGCCTCTATTCTGTTCACAAACGTAATAAATTCCGTTTTAGATATTTACCAAACTTGTATATGAACGTAAATTTAAGAAACTGTAACTGCGTAAAACTTCAGTTGCATGTATCTTAGAGATCAACCAGAAATTTCTAACAGTGTATGAGTATGAGAAAAATTGCCATATCATCATATCAATTTTTATTATAAAAAATTGCAATTTTCCTCATGACGAAAATCTGTCCTCATAATGCCAACTGGTAAGAAAAATTAATCCAGTATAAAATATCGAGAATTGAAACGTTAACGTAGTTAAAACTTAAGATTCTATTAGATTATTGAATAATATTTTTCTTAAATATGAAAATAGTAATGTAGAAAACAATTAAAGACAGTTTCTTTTTTTTAATTAAATTGTTTAAATGAAAATGACTTAAAAAAATTGTTTTTCTATTTAACAAATGACAAATATGAACCATTTCTTCATTTCATAAAAAGATTAAAATATTTTTGACGCTATGTATATAATGTAATTTTAAACTTCGCTACGTTCCAGCACTTTCAGAAGGCATCACTTAAAAGTTTAATATTCTATAAAGTTTATAGACTTTTGACAGCAAATTCTATTTATATACAAAACGGACGATCGGAAGTTTAAAGTCACTTCGTTATTTTGTAATCGTATAGCTGTCAGCATTGATGCATTAATATACGCTGCAGAAGCGCCGATAAATATTTTCATCTATATACTAAACATATGTTTCGCTCGAACCTTTTAATTGTATTAAGGGGTATTTGAAAGGCATCTGCTTCCGTTAATTACGCCAAGTAAATAAAACTTAATATGACATGTCAGACATATAGTAAAATCGGTCGAACGTATAATTAAAGACAGTCCTTATTTCCTAATCTTTCGAAACGAATACTTGTCAAATATGTATACTATATATACTATATTTATAAAATTATGGTAATTTTTTGTAAATGAGAATGTAGGAATCTGTAACATCACAAATAATTATAAAATTAGTGAACATTCGGGTAATATTTAAATTACTAATTAGTAGAATTTATTATTGTATTAATTTTTATCATAAAAAAGTGGCAATATATTGTCACGTGATAATACTAGTCTATTATCAAATAAATTCCATCTGGTATGGTAATATTTCCAAAGAAATTTTTCTCTGTATACCGTTATTTAACTACTACCCATAAGAAAAAAATCTATAGGACACGCAGAAATTCTAAAGTACCAGAAACAGCAGGGAAATATACCTATATGAAGACTGCAGTTTTTCTGTTCCTGCAGTATTTTTTTGTTGTGTCGTACAATTTTATCGTACGGACATAAATCAAATTTAGTATAGTGCAAGTATTTTTTTTAAGATAAATATATAAAAATGTTATATTTTGCATTTTTAAATATTTACATGAAAATTTTACGCGTTTTTAAATATAAGAAAGCATGAAGCAAGAATAGCAAAATAATCATCAATCGTTTAATCACGTATCTGTATTGACAAGTTTGAATATCAATTTTATTAATTATTAAATTGCACGTAATACAAACTCGATGTAAATCAGGGGCTAAAGTGACGTGAATGTCACGGAAACCTTGATTGTTTATGTTTCTTGCAAATTAAAAGCAAAGTTTCATTGAAGAAGAGAAACGAAAAATGTCAACATAAACATTTTGTGACACATGAAAGCTTGCAACACAACACAAATTATGCCGTCATTCTGTATTTTTCTTATACAATGCATATGAATTTTAATAATTATTAACGAAAAATCATCGCAAAACTTGCATTGGTACTATAATTCAAAATTTTTATAAGTTAAACGAATGTAATCATTCAAATTTTAATATGATGAAATGTAAAAAAAATGCAATTATAATCGACACAGATTTCCGATACTCCGAGCTTTCGTGCTTTTTATTCAGCGACAGCTTTTCGGCAAATTTTTATACTCAATTCGCTCGGTCGCTTCTTTTTAGAAGTATCTGGATTTAAAATGTACAGTTTTCACAAATACCACGAATGAATAATAATTATTTCATTAGTTTGAAAATGAATTAATCATGTGTTATTTCTGCCCAATAAGTGATTTGCTTATATTTTAAAGTGAACTATAATAGTGACATTTCATTCCAAGAAATTTAGAGAGATGATTTTATAACTTTTATATATATGTATACATCTTATGATTCTTACATAATATATGTGTTATATAATGAAAGTTGAAATTTTATTAAATGATACTAAATAAACTTCCTGAATATTATTGAACATAAAAACAAACTTGATTTTTCTTTGGAGCGAAATATTCATGAAATTCTATAACAGTTTACTCAAAGTTAACTCAAATTTCATTAAAAATGTAATTGTAAAATAATGACTAATTTTCTGTTAATAAAACACAAATAAAAGAGAAATTTTGTTTAAAGAACAAATAAATAGTAGACGTGTTATTACAAAAAATAAAAAAAAATCGATTTTCGTATAATTTCCATCACTATACAAATTGTTGAGTAATAAAGTAAGCATTAATTTTTACAAATTATTCATCAATATTTTTTAACAAGTTGTAATAAAAATTTGATATTTAAATGAGAGTCCTCACTAGGTATCACTTTTAAAAAATTGAGTTTTCTCGTTATTAGAAGGAAAAGTTCATTTTATGATATTCTTGAAATGCACGCATGAATATTCCTGTTCCTGTTCATAATCACGTAGTATGAAATCGAGTTCATAATCATGTTCACAATCTTAAAAATAGTGGTTTTTTAATCAAATTTACAGTTTTGAATTCATCATATTTTTGATTCTGGATTCGATTCAAAAATATATTCCATTGTTTCGAGGATTCTTCTTCTAATTGTAGAAAATCTTTCAACGATATACTATAGGATGATTCTTAAAATAAAAGATATTTTTCATTACGTTCTCATTTTGCAGTCATACCCATCAATTACTTTTGATTTTGGCATCAATTACGTTTTCCTGAGAATTGCATATCGTATGTACAAGTAATATTTTTCATCAATAGCCATCAAGTTATAATCGACTTTTACAACAGACGAACATCGCAACCAGATGTTTCAATCTGGGTGACAAGTGACAAGTAATTAACTCGAGCATCGCCCATAAAGTCCCTCATTATAAACTGAATCGCGAACCGATTCAGCATTACTACGTTTTGCTTTTCTCTTTAACCATTGGGATGAAATTTTCATCTAGATAATTCGACAATTAATTACATATACTTTTAATTCGGAAGACTACGCGGGTAAACAACAACAATATGTTAACGTGAATCATATATCAATTATACATTCCGAAAAAATGTTTGGATCCTGCATCGGTATTTATAGATCATCTTCTTCGATCTATAAATCTGCTTTAGATTTACTAAAAGTAAATTTTACACACACGTACAAATCTAATATTAAAGTTCCTAACCGAAAATGTCGGATGCGATATGACTAACTATGACCCGAGGGTTTTGTTACAATTTGTTTTGACGTTACAATTATAAAATGTAACGTTATCAAATATGACGTCAATGTCCAATAAATCAGCAACGGTATATAAAAAACAGGACAAAAGGTGCCCTTTGAGTTCCATTTAAGCTTTTTTCTTAGTACTTGGTTAAGGCCTCTTTTAGAGTTTATGCAGAGGAAATAAGCTCAGAAATCGGAGCGACGGAGTTCTTAAAGTGTACATTTTGCACCCATTCTGTCCAACTTTTCCCCTCTGTCGATTGAGATAATATGATTATGACTGTAATAAATTGTACATTGCTGATTCCTTATCTAAAATTGCTCTATTACGTTGTAATATCCAACTAATGTAATGAAATTTTACGAATCTCGTGGTTAAATAATATATCGAAAAATACACAGTGCTCGAAGTTCTAACGTCCCAGGTCGTGATCTGTGTAACTAAATAATCATATTAAACGACTGCATTCATGCATACACTTTATTAATATTTATTTTATTATTGTACGTTTCATTTCATCAATCTTCGTGGTTTTTATCACAATTTACCCAACGTTTTATATTGTTATTTTTTTTTAAATACTTTTCTTAGTTGTACAATACATTGTTTTAAAACTATCATTATTAAATACAAAAAAAAAAAAAATTATTTTTGAACATATAACTTGTGACATTCTAAAAAGAAACGTTGTACGTTACAAAGGGATTTACTTAAAATCATTTTACAAAAGTATATATTCCATTTGTACTCCTTACCTTCCAATGAAGACGAAACGACCTGTCAGGTTCATCCTTTTCGTAGCGCCGAGAAGGCCACGCATAGTCATGCCTTCGCAAAAGCAGACGACAACATTCGCCGCTTTATCTTGATGCAGATTTCCTATCACCGAATCAAAAGCTGAGTCTTCCGCTGTTGAAAGGACCGAATCTTCACGGGCGACGCAAACTCCATTTTTCTCCGCCAGTTCACGAAATGCCTGTATTCCGCTTGTTCCATAGTTTTCTAAAAAAAAAAAAACGAAAATGTCGTTATATATACTCTGTTAAAATAAATCAATATTAAAAATTGATAAATTTCTGATATTAGTATCTTGTAAATTTACAATTATTACAAAAAAAAAATATATATATATATAGCTTATATATTATCTGGGATTCTCATTCCATATATATATATATATACTTGTCGGGTGATTGATCAGTGATAAATCGTGATGCAATATTGCTGCAATGTTGGGAGAATATTGCAAAATATAGATCGATTTGTGAAATATCGCGGCTTAATATTTCTACAATATGTTCGGAATATATTGCTTCGTTAAATATCGTGATATTTCGGTAATATTACACTGATATTGCTTTCTGATGTATCGTAATGCAATAATTCTGCAATATTTCTGAAATATTATCTTGCGATATGTGTAATAATTGTATAAAAATTAGTTTAAATAATTTTAACAAAATTATAAAAAGTCAAGGTTTACCTAAAATGGGCAAGGACAACACCACAGTTTGCAACAAAAATTGTCATTAAAATTTCTGCAGTATTTCTGAAATATTATCTTATTTGTCATATATGACAAATATATGTGTTATATCTTTTATATAATATAATATTTCAGAAATATTGCATAATCCTATATCTTGCTGCAATGTTACAGCGATATTTCTTTGCAATATGTAAAACATAATAGAATATTGCTGAAATCTTGCTGTAATATTTTAATATCGCTGCAATATTGTGCAATATTTTTACATTGTTTAATTCGTTCATTCTTATATAACATTGTTTATATTCTTTGAGTGACGCAAAGTGAAATATAATGAATTAGAAGATCCAGAGCGACGTATTTCGCTGAAAATCGAGAAAATATTGTTGGTGCAACCATATATATACTATAGTTGTATAAACCATATGGAAATGGCATGAAATGATGAAGTACATTGAAAATTCAGTATAGAGTGACGTAAAGTAACCAACGATATAGGCATAGGGAAATGAAATGGTAATTTGAAATGGAATTTGACCGAAGAAGCGAAAGAAGTAAACGATATTTTAAGGTTATGTCCTTAAAAAAAAAAAAAAAAAAAAAACGTCCGTTCTGCAGACGTATAATGCAATAAAATGTATTAAAATGCCACGCGGCGAAAAGTCGAATGTTATTCGGCGCAATTGGCTTTTATCAACCGGATGTCGCGGCTTCGGGACGGTGATAAACGAGTGAAACGGATTAATCGTCTTCTCGTCACTTTCCGGTGAATCCTGGAGAATCGAAGTTACCCAGGCCCAGCAAGTTTCTGTATAAATAAGGGCCGATAAAATCACCTCGTCGCGGGCTCGTAATTGCGTTCCATTCCCGGATAAACGGCTGCGACGACGACGACAAGTACGGAACTCGTGACGAGTTTCGTTCCGGAAACGGATAAGCTCTGTTTATTTGCAAAAAATACATTTGCGGACCGTTTTACTTTAGCTTCCCTCAACCCCTCTACCTACTCTTTTATTTCGTTTTATCTCGAGATACACACATATATATCGACGAAGCGTCCTTTTTCACATTTTTGGCGACGTACACATGTATATGTGTACTTTACATATAATCAAAAATAACATGTATATACAGGGTGTCAAATCTAAACCAGATAGAGAAAAAATGATCCAGACAAAAGTTTAAGGGAATGGAGTCCAGTGGTAACAAGGAGCTTGACCTTCGTCAAGGTAATTTCAAGGTCAAAGCGATTTTTTCAAATGGGAATACCTACTTTTGACCCCGGTTTTGAAATGAGCGGAAATTTTTACGTTAAAAACGACGTTTTTCAACAAGGTTGTGGCAAGGTCGAATGAAGGTGAAATCTGTGAAAATTGTTGAATAACTTGAAAAATCAAGTCCAATATCAAGGTGATTGGTACCAGAAGGTGGCTCTCGCCATCCCTGACATTTTTCTTTCGACACATTTTGCTGTTTCCAACCTCTATAGTTTAACAATTTGACCTTGTTGAAAATATCATTTTTAACGTAAAATTTTCCACTTTTTTCAAATCCGGGGTCAAAAGTAGGTATTCGCATTTAAGAAAATCACCTTGACCTTGAAATAACCTGGAAAATTGAGTTCAAGGTCAAGTCCTTGGTACCACTGGATGACCCCCTTCATCCCCTTGAACTTTTGTCTAGATCGTTGTTCTCTATCTGGCTTATGGATTCCGCAGAATTCTGGTGGGGCGATTAAAATGAGACACCCTGTATATATATATATATATCAATCGCTTGACAAATATATATATTGGAAATATCGGACAGTGAGATATTGCTGGGTAATATCGCTGCAATATTTCCGTAGTATCGCGTTACGGTACTGCATCACAACAAGCAAAGTTTCTAAAATATCGCAGAAATATCATGCATATACGATATTTCGTTAAACAATCTCCCGACAAAATATATGTTGGAAATATCGGACAGTGAGATAATATATAGCTATAGGTAATATATAGCTGCAATCTTTCCGCAGTATTGCATCGCAGTATCGCGTTACGGTACTACATCACAACAAGGAACGTTTCTAAAATATCGCAGGAATAAATATGCTACACGATATTTCATTTATCAATCTTCCGACAAAAATGTGTTGGAAGAGTATCGGACAGCAAGATGTTAATATCTCTGCAATATTTCGGCAATATTGCGTCATGATACATCGCAACGGGCAATGTTTCTAAAATATCGCAGAAATATTACGTCAGTACATTTCAGTTTCATACTGTCTACGTTTCGTTCCCTTATATGAGTCTTCGTCCGGAATTATAAAACCTCTCATAATCTTTGATTTGTCAAGAAATTAATGCGAAAGTATTTGTTAGCCGTGAGTATATATATATAGCGACATTATTCGACTACTTAAGCATATGGACATCCTAATAAATTTTGACACTTGTTTAGGGACATAATATGGGACATTGATTAGGGTTGCTGTCCAGCTGCAAGGTTCATGTCCAGTCACCGTTACGTTTAGTGATTACAAAAACGAGAAACATTCCGTAACAAAAGTAGACCAAAATTCGTCTAAAATAATTGAGAATAGTCCGTCCCGATACTCTGTGAAATATTGGCCTGAAGGAAAAGTTAAATTATATATATAACTCTCCCATTAATCCACACCCCATAGAATATATGTATATAGATAGTCCATATATATATATAAAACAATACCGAAACTTTTTTGTCGATATTTAAACGGCCTGGAAGGCTTGTCGGGTTTATCTCGCGGTCGGGCGCGAAGTACCCGATGACGGCTAGTGATAACGTTAATGGATTTTTGCGGATATATCGAGGTCGTCGAAACGTACACTATACGACCATCGAACCCAAGCGTATAGATGGCCGCCTATATGTGTACATTCAGGGAAATACTACTATATATACTGGCGCACATTAAATGTCCAGTTGGGCAGGGTGCATTATCACTACATTTCGAAATGAGCCGCGGGTCACTGGACGCGGAAATCCCGCGAGGATTTAGCACGCATGTCCACCGTCACTCTATGTAAACTAATCCAGGATGGAAGTTTATCGCGCGCGACCGTATATACGCAGTTGGTAAACGGAAAGACAAGGATGCGAATTTCGCGTTAGGTTAGGTTGGACGAAAATAAGTACGTCCTCGTGGCAATGCCTTAACCCTGTATAAGGATGAAATGTACAAATTTTCTTGATGAAGCGTGACACTAATATATATTTTAGCATTACACAAAAGTAATTATACAATTATTATAATAAATGTTACTTTCAATTTCCTGAATTTTATTAAGAACAATGGCATTAAAATATCTGTAAAAGTCATAAATATGTTATAAAAAATGTAGCGTGATGTGCTAAAAAAAAATTTCCAAAATGACGGACACAAAATGGCGATAAAAGTGAATTTTTATATTTGTAGAATCATGTATATAACCATGCGTACAAAATAACAAAACTGAATGATTTTTTATAAAACTTCATGTCCAAGGCTTTTTGAGGTTGCCGATGACGAATCTGGGAGTTGATTCGTAAAAATACAAAATTGAGGATGTACTCGAATTTCTAAATGATAAGTTAAAAAAATAAAAGGAAGATTTATCGACTGTTGTCAATTTTCGTGGAAACATTCTTTAGTTTTCTCTATTATTATAATTCTTAACACATTTTTGTACATTTTTTTAAGTTATTTGTGTTACGTTTATGTATATATTATTATCTATTTATATTTTAACACTTTACAATTTTTGTATGTTTTCCACATTTTTACACTCTTATAAAATTTTTGTTGCAAACTGCGGTGTTGGTCCTTGTCTATTTTAGATCAACCTTGACTTTTTATAATTTTTTAAAAATTTCGTCTATCAATTTTTATACAATTTCTATCAAATTTCATCAATTTTTATCAGTTTCTATCAATTTTTATCAATTCCTATCAATTTTTTGGGTTCCTCTCAATTTTTATTAGTTTCTGTCAATCTTTATAGGTTATTTCTATCACTTTTTATCAATTTTATCGGTTACTATAAATTGTTATTCATTAAAGAAAATTAATGGAAGTTTCGATGAAGAAACTGTCATAACAAAAATGAAAGATGATTTTTGCCAACTCACTGCTCTGATTTCGAATGTCATAGATTCATATTAATATTATTTGTCCCAAGTGGAAATTTTTCAATAGACAATCCTAGGTTATAGCTAGCGCATTGCTAGGAAGTGCACGGCTTATTGTCAGTAATGGAAATCTAATTTTCTGCAAGAACTGGGCAGTCTGTCTTTCGTAATAATTTTACAGGAGTCATGAAACAGGCATTTGAACGACGTCCATCAACGAGAAGGCGAAATAGGGAATACTATAAGGTTAGGGATAAAGATGGGTTTCACATTTGTATGTGTAGGTCGTAATTTTTGTATAATTTGTATACGACAATAATGTATGTTAGACATGTATTTTATAAGGACTCTACTTTTGCCAGGTGATTTGAATTAAAAACTAAAAGTAACTTCGATTCGAGTGTTTCTCTTTTTTTCCAACTCAATCACATCTCGAGTGACAGCTTCGATATTCACGAATCCGGATTTAGTCCCATTTTATTACTATCGTTAGTTTTGTATACAATAATAATGTAACATAATGTATAGAATCATCCACAATGGCACGTGTAGATCTTTGTAGATCGACGGTAAATAATAAACAGAGTGGTAGGAATTAATAAAATAATAATTAATCGTTTGAAAAATAAAAAATACTTCCCTTTGCAGTCTTGTGACTAAATTAAAATTATTAATAATGACGTTTCGGTCCCTGTGTGGACCCTCTTCAGAAAAATTCTGCAAAGGGAAGTATTTTTTATTTTTCAATATTTAAAAAGGCAGTTGTAAAGTTTTTTTAACAAAATTTTTTATAATTAATCGTTTCATATAAAAGTTAGCTTTTTTAGAAATAAACTTTTCAAATGGAAAGTATACTTTAGGAAAATCAGAAAAAAGCGCTCTTTCGGAAAAATTCGCCCCTATTGTAATGAACCCAATGAATATAAAAAGGTACGCGCAATTCCGCAATTCCAACAATTCTCTCCGCAACTGTTCTTAATCCGGAACGTAACGCCGTTATCCATTTCAATTATCGTTTTCCTCCCGCATGTAACGCGTCGCGCGTTGAAAGTTGCGATCTCAAAAAAGCAATGTAATTGGATGTTGAATTAATCTAATGGATATTCGTCCAGTGTGCGCATGGGTCGAAGAAAACCCTAAGAAATGTCTTAAGCAAATTACGTCTCCGGAATAGTATATGTATAATGAATTAAAACGATAATTTGCCGGGAAATACGAGTCTCAAACTTTTCGTCGTTTCTCTGATATATTTTCAATTTATTATATGCGACCGATACCGCGTGTCAAAGGAGCTTGCTGACATCTTATGGCTTCGTTAATGCAAGGAAGCAATTTCATTATTGATTATGATGTTTCAAAATACGTTGAAAATTCGAAAACTCATCTAATATTTTGTTAATTACATAAAATAGGAATTATATATATATATATATGTATATGTGTGATTATATATGAGATAGGTAATTATATATAAAATTTTGGAAAAAATGAATACAAAAAGTACTCTTTATAAGTACTCCTTTAGGATCTCCTTTTGACTAAATAAAAAATGAGAAATCGACGCATAGAGGGACTTACAAAGAAGAGTACTTTTTTGTACTCGTTACATCCAGACTTTTACCTCTACTGATTAGTACAGGACTATACCATATAGCCCGGACAGCAAAACACGTAGAAACATGTCGAAATAACATCATATGTCCATCATATCACCGTCATTTCAGCATATATTTCCTTCATATTGATCAATTTTTCTATTAGGGAGACTACGTCATCAATCTTTTGGATTATTATATAAGATTGAAGATACGTAAGCTCGTCATCTTGTGTATTATTTCTTTCATTCTATAGAAAATTTCTTAAGGGGCGTCAGCAAAAAGAACAGTATCCTACTATTTATAGTAGATGTATATATTTATATATGTACATGATAATAATCACGATTTAAATTCTATCAAGATTAAAGTTAAGTAAAGTATGAATTCAGAAATTAAAAATGGCGGATTCTGTATGTGGTGGACCACAGTAAAGAACGAAAGTAAAAAGGGGTTTCAAACATTATAGGAATTCGAGACTATAATCATTATCGCCGTTTTTTTTTCGACATTTTGAATTCCAAAAAAATGGCAGATGAGAATGAATATAATTTATTACTTTTCAATTTCGAATTCTGATTTATTGGAATCCTAAAAATAATACGATTTACAAAATAAATCAATTGTATATACCTCTAAATTTATTGTAGACTATTAAAAACCTCAATTAAGGTTTGAATTTTTTGGTTTTTACTTATTGAAACGACATTTTAGTATTAGATACGATTTCGAATTTATATAATATATAGTTAAATTAAAGCTTTTTCCGAGCTTTTGCTGAGGCTTTTCTTAAAAAGTTTTTACTATATATATCGACAAAATTAAAACCTTTTCTCAAGACACTTTCAGAGTATCGTTTTCTTATCGGCGATTCTTTATCCGGCGATATCGGCCAAAAAACGTTTAATCCGTTCGCGGTCTATAAATTTAATCAAGGAAATGTATCTATATAGGAGGGCATCGATGAGACATACATATATATATATATATATATATATGAATTACCGTAGTTTTTATCGTGGAAAATATATCCTTGATTTCCGTGTGTGAAAGCCACACCACGTGGTGCCTGCCCATTAATAACGCAGAGATATGGCCAGGACACTAATTAATATCATAACGTCATATACCACCGCCCCTTCTAACCTCTTCGTCGTTAAACGTTAAGGTTGTTCATTAACGTTCTGTTCCTACGTCCGCAACTCTGGAGCTCTTGAGATTTACTAAAGTCGTAATTAAAATACGTAGTTTAATTAATCACGCGAAAATCATCAGTTGCTTAAAATTTACCATAATTGTGCGCCGCTTCATTTACCCAGTGAAGGACTCTCGTCGTATAGTCCTATATACATATATATAAAGTGGTCGAGCGTGCCATTCGTTTCTCCGCTCATTCATGTGCTCGTTAATTTATGTTTATGGACTTCAAATTAAAATTGACCAGTTTTGGAAAACATTAATGGAATATTAAAAAAAAATAAATGTTTCGTATTATTGTATGAAATATGATACTCTCAGATTCAAATAAAAATACATTTAAATTTCTTGTAGACGATTAAAAACCGCAAATAAGGTTGACTTTTTTGGCATAGTATTCACCAATCGAAGTATCATAGTTATAACACCGAGTCTACATAATTTTACAGTTTAAGGCCTTATATATAATAATGTAGAAGCACAAAAACGCAAATAATTTTAAACATTTTGTTTGTTTTTTTTTTTCAAAAAATGAACTAACTATATATATATATACTACATGTTTGTATATGTAATAATGTATAAAAATATATTTTTTTAAACAATTGGTCATACAAAATGTCGATATTATGGGCGTCAAAAAAGTCGCTAAGTCGTTATTATATTAAATGAAAGTAATGGAATAATAATGAAAACATGTGCATAAGAAAAATTTAAGTACGATAGAAAATGAATGAAAAGAAATCAACAGAATATATCGAAAAATAAGGAAATTAACAAATATCGAAATGTTTGCTAAATAATGGCAATTCTGAAATGAAAAATCTAAAAAATCAAGTAAAAGTAAATCAGAACAATAATAAAGAATTAAAATTATATAAAAAAGAAAATTAAAGACAATTTGTTTTTGTACTTATTTTTACCTAGATTTATTCTAACATGTAATTTTCTAAAGAGGGCCTCGATCCTTGGCCGAAATTAATAAATTATATTTTCAACTTAAAATTATAAAGGCAATTAATGAAAATGAATTAACGTCGGACAAATTTTCAATTAAAACTTAAAAATATAAAAATAAATATTAAATATAAAGTTATAAAAGCGACAGAAGTTACGACGAAATAATATAATAATTAATTAACAATTATACAGAATTGAATTTTCAAAAACGAAAAAGTGAAATTGACAATTAATGAAATATTCGAAAAATCATAAAATTTATCAAAAACTTCGTCGCCAAGAATTAACGAAATTTGCCGAAATAAAACAAAATGCGTTAATAAAAATGACAAATTTGAAATAATAAAGAAATGTTGACTAAATCATTAAAGGTTATAAACGTTTATGAAAATTGTCCAAAATATTAACAAAAAATAAGTGAATACTCTAAAAATTGTTGTAACAAGAAAAATTCTATAACAAGAAATAATTTTAAAAAATTCAAAAAACGTTAGGTATGAATGAAATCGAAAACTTTGTAGAACCATAGTAAAAATGTAAACAAAATATTGTTAACGTAGTAGATAGAATAGTTTTGAAATTTTAATGAGCAAAGCACATTAGACTCCACTTTACAAGTCTCTTAAATTGGAAAACGGAGTTTTTCACTAAAATGTCAATCAAAAAACCCTTTTACTATTACTTAAAATCATGAGGTTCCTAATTCCTAATGTTCTTTCTTTTCAACTCCATCTTTAAATATTCTTATAGCAGACGTTAGATCATTTCTCCGCGAAAGTAAACTATATAAATATTCACTATTCCATGTGGTTGGATTATCAAAAAGATATATATAAACAAATCTCATATAAGAGCAGACAATAACGCCTAAAGTGACACATGAAATTTTCTTGCCTTTCATTTTCGCGCGTTTATTAGACATTTCTGTAACTTTTTCTGACGTACGGTCCAAATTTATATGCATTAAACCTTTCAAAGGCAGTGGTGCACATATGTATGAATAACTTTCATTATATTTCTGACGCATTACAGTAACTAATATACATTCACCTCCTTTGTTACAGTGAATCCTACATTATCCTAGAGATTTCACAAAACCAATGTTGGTTTTTTTACAGTTTGTGGTCATCCGAGTGATATGTTCTGAAAATAATATATATACAATAATAATGGACAAATCTGAAAAAAGTATATGACTTATTCATTTTAACCCATTAAGTCCCAAAAAAGGCAAAATTTGTACCTTACGTTTGAGATCAGGAAACTTTGTGAAAAAGTAAGCAAATCTTCTGGAAAATACCCAACCCTACTATTTTCCGGTACGCTCTTCGCGATAGAATGATTTAAAAATTTCAAAAATTTGATTTTCAATTGTTAATTAACAATTTAAAAAAAAAATATGATTTTTTTTTTTAATTTTTAATCAATCAAAAATTTGAGTGGGAATGAATTTTTTTTTAGTGTTGCAAATATACACAAAATTGCACAAAATATCTAAACTTTCCAACAAGCTTTGGTTTGTTATCGCACGATTTTTTTTAACAAAATGGCGGCCAAAAAACGAGAGCTAAAAAATCAAGCTTTCATTTTACTACTGTTTTTGACGTTGTTTTGATGATGAATGATACTTCAACTTCAGTAATATAATATGGTAGCAAATTTATATAATAACATATCATCACGATTTTATTATGAATTGTAATCACGTGACAACAACAGTAAACAGGCGAGACGATCGTGTCGCGTGCGCACTAAGGCGTCAGCCGTAAGAGAAACCGTAAAAAACGATTTTTTAAAACCTTAAAAACATTATTTTTCATATTTAACCCTTTTTATAGTTATTATTTTTTTTAAATATTATATTTAAGTACATTTTTACTGAAATAATTGAATAATTTACACGATTCCAATGAAAAAAACGTCAAAAACAGTAGTAAAATGAA
>JAPYZR010003354.1:0-19639 GCA_030522945.1 Trichopria nigra
CGTCACAATCACTGTTATGTAACTGTGCCAATTTTGAGGCGACATTTTAATGTAACTGTTACATAACTGTGACATAACTTCTGTGATTGTTTGCTGGGTTACCATTGATAATATCACTTCAGAACCGACTTGTTTTCACGACAAAAGTTTTACTACAAGAAATTATCACTGGAAAGCGAACTACTATATTAAAATGTTGATTTTTTACGATATGTATATTTTTAAACCCTATTAATTTATAGAGGTTTCTTGATTATTTACTTGAATAACGGATATTAATGTCATGTAATATATTAAGGTCTATATAATAGCTAAGCCACGTTAATTTAAATATTGAAGTTTGTACCAAATTCTCCAATATGATTTAAAAAAATTACAATTGACCTAAAATATTCGAAATATTATTTGCAACATATATATATTTAGAATAGAAAAAACTTAAATATGTCTAATTATGGCATTAAAATTTACCCTAATGGCATTTTTGTATAATGTTAAGGTATCTGTACTGTAAAATACCGAATATCGATGCCAACAACATCTACATGATTATTAAATGGTTAATATATTCGAAAACATATAAAACTAAACAAGAAAAAAATTATATATAACTATACAAGATCTATCATAATTAAAAAAAAAAAAACATAAATTGTATTCTATCATATTTTTTTCGAACGTAAAATTTGAATTTTATTTATATGAATTGAAAAGTATATGACAATTAGAAAATTAAGTTACGGACACATTCAGTTAAATAATTCAAAAAAATTCTAATTTAGTAGTCCACCAATCCTCGAAGGTGAAAGAAGAAAAAGAAGTCAAGTCCCAAGACAATGGAATTTCAGACTTTAACGAGAGTTTAAATAACTTTTTTTATTTGATGCATTTTTAAATTCGCTTAGTCATCAAGGTTAGTAAACCTTAAATTTAAAAAGTATATAGCTTTTGTCACTTTTCAACTCTATTTTCACAAAAACCAAACGTGCCAGAAAGCGATCGATCTTTTTGTTCGATTCTAATTTAAGTGACACAAAAATTTTCCAGAACTCGTATGGCTCATTGGTATTATGTTTTTACGCTGGGATCAGAACACAATAAGTACGCAGAGCTTTTTGAAATATGCCATGAATTTAAATATATGTATTTTAATTATAATAAATGTAATAATTTTTTATTGTGTTTATTCGTATTCGTTGTAAATAACTATAATATAAAAAATCTATCTTTCGGCAAATCTCGCAAAATAACATTATTCAAATTTAGTAGTCGTTATTTTTAAGGGATTACCCTGACACGTTGAAATAAATGTTGTATTATTATCTTGATATTTTTGCATGACTTCAACTTTAGCTATATCTTTAAGAGTGATATTTTTATTACAATTTTATTCAAATACCACATACAAATGTTAAAATATACCATAAAATTAATACAAAATACTGACATTTCTTTTATCACAAAGAGATATTTCCGATATCACTATTTTAAAAAACACAAGACATTGTATATATGTGTGTGTGCGTGTGTGTGTATAAGTCTGAAATGTATTTCCTTCGAATTGATCAGTCACGCTCATCTTTCACGGCGAAAAAAGTTTACAAATATATTTCAGTTTCAAGGGCATCCCCTATGGCACAATCCCTTAAACCATATTTTAAATTACGAAATAGTAAATAAGTCTCGAACCTTTGTTAAAACAATGCTGCGGCATGGAATAATTTGAGTCTCCCTGGTTGAAGTCCATCTGCCCAAAGGAAGCACTTCTATAAGGTTGGGTCCTGTGATAGTTCAGTAGAGGCCCGCGTGGCTCCAACCTCGTGACGGCATCCCTTGCTTCGCTGTCGTTAGTCCCATCGGGAACATTCACAGATTTGCACAAATTGTCGTCACTTCGAGCACTGTCAACCGCGGAATCACTACATTGCCTGTAATGCCTACCCACACTGTTCAACTGTTCACTTAGATCCTGTCGAATATCACTAATGTCACCACTGTTCCTATCATGAGTCCTCTTTTGCTTAGGGCTCATCGTCGTCAATTCAAAATTCCCGCTCTTAAGACTGTCCTCCACAGACTCGCTGAGGCACTCCTCACCGAGACTCTCGCTTCTAGTGTAGGTCTTGGGATTCAATGCACTCGTCGTCGGATTTCCACTACCCTCGCTGAACGTGTAACTTCGGCTGGAAGGTCGACCATCACTGCGATTATAACTCGTCTGTTCCTGCGCATGGGAGATCTGGAAAGCAATACGAAAAAAAGTTTCTAAT
The DNA here is from genome assembly GCA_030522945.1 of Trichopria nigra. NCBI lineage: Eukaryota > Metazoa > Arthropoda > Insecta > Hymenoptera > Diapriidae > Trichopria > Trichopria nigra. Next base: position 2,271 of record JAPYZR010003354.1, read on the forward strand.
TTAGGACGCAGACATTCGGGGAGCTTGACCGAACACGTCAGTTTTCGATGAATACACATGAATCGAAAACATGCTTACATCAAATAACTTGATTTTCACAGTTAATATTTCAACTTAATATTGTACAAATAATAAGGTTCCTCTGCAATTTAATAACAATAACATTTCCTAAAATATAAGAAATTTAAAGAGAACTATATGGAATGGAAAAAATGAAGAATAGCGATAACAACAAAGCAACACAAGATAACAAAAGTAGACCATCAAAGGAACATTAGCTCTTTCTGGACACTGCTCTTCAGTAGCAAGTCCATTAATGAATTTAAAGCATTACTTTGAGTGTTAGCACAGTCCACAGTATTTTTAATAATAACTATTTAATAATAACTAGATCTTAGGCTTTGTGATCGATTGAAGAGACAAGTTAATAGTAAGCACCATCCGTGTTATTCTTATTAGAAAACATGACATGGAATCTGCTGGTATGCTATTTCTTCTGACTGTACTGAAAAAAAAAAACAAAAGAAAAAAGCCACTAGACGACCATCATCGTTCCAACTCTGAAATTATTCGGATGCGCGAATGACATCTTATTGACCAATGTAAAATAAACATTTTACGAAACTTGGTGCTTTGGCCAAACTATGAATCTAAAACTGATGTGCAATGTATATGTAATGGGTATTGCGTTCTTGCCACACTATAACGCATGATAAGATATGGTTCAGATCTGCAGGTGATTCCCTAATCCAACATTCGAACATCTGATGAATAGTCATTACGATATCTTTAAATGTTATTGCGTCATTACGGCAGGACTTTTGATCCTAGGATGTCCAAAGAATCTGAATCTATCTAGGTAATGACTGTAATTGTCGCTGATAAAATGTAACAAAAACTATACCAACCTGTAATTCATTCGGTAGGGAGGTTTGCTGGATTGTCGGTGGCGGCGATGATGCTATCAGCCGAGAAGGTCTTCTAGGTGGAGGTACAGGTGCAGGTCCCTTCAACTTCTCCGTGAGTTCTCGAAGACGTTCGGCCTTCTCACTGCGGGGGCCGGAAGAGGACTTCTTGCCGCTTCCTCCTCCACCCCCGCTCCATCGGAACCTATGAAGCCGGTCCACCGCTGTCACTGCTGGCTCCTTTGCGATGTTGATGAAAAATGGTAAGACGAATAAAACATTAGACATGCTGCATATTTCTATTACACCTTCATTTCGCTATACATATTCACATGTTTCTTTTTACGTATATCAAATTTCGTGAAAGACTATACATCATACCCCGTGGTACTGACTGATCCATTTTGTGCAAGATTATGAAACCTGGCCATACAACATTAAAACTCCATAATGGGTGATCAGCATGCAGAATGTTCAGTCAACACAGTCACGGTTACGATGTAGCGAATTCACAAAGACTAGTAGCAGTAGAAGATTACAAAAAAAACGAATGAAAGAGTAATCCTCACAAGAAAATCTTACAAATAACAAAGTGACAAACTCCATCACTCGCGATTTCTTCTGAAATGAAATCTTCCGATTTCGTGGGAGGACGAGACAAGTTGGGGCCTTGGCCAAGCGCGGGAGAACTTGAAGTGAGATACCTGTAGCTTAAGGGTCTGGTGTTTGGTCCACTGGGCAAGCTGTCGCGGCACAGAGACGGAGTGCGTTACTGAAGCGCTCGTCGGCGCTGCTGTTGTCGTCATCAATGAAGACGAAGAGGAGGAACTCGACGACGATGACGAGAAGAAGTGTGGGGAGGTGGAAATCGCCGATGTCGTTGGTGCCGAGGTTCGAATTGGCGAAGCGTGGCTGCGGCTGGTACTGCTCGTGCCGCCGCTACCCGTTTGCAGCCACCCGCGGTTATTATTAGCCGTCGTGTTTGGCGGCTGTTCGGTCGTTCCGCTCGTGGGGAACGGCGTCTGCTGAAGGTGCTGCTGATGATGATGCGGCGGTGACAGCGGAGGCGAACCGCGTCCTCCAGCGCCCGATGACAAGGGGATCCGCGACAGGGGCAGACGCGATCGTGGCCCGATACAGCAGCAATCCGTAACACTGGCGACCAAGTCAATGGTGGGCTTTTCCGCACTCGCCAGTTTCCCCGTCAATCTTTCCTTAGAATCCGTCTCTCGGGAACTCCTCCTCCTTTGCCGCTCTAACGACTCTTCCCTCGAAAGCGCCGGTGGGAGGCTGTCCTAAAATACATCCGGAAAAAATTTATATAAAGACACTTGCTTTTCGAAGATCGAAGAAACAGAAAAAGATCGAAGGCAAGAGTGCAATGTATTGGGAAAGATGTCTTTTAGAAGGAGCGAATGTACAAAAGCGATTTCTGCAGATTTGCAACAATCTTATGAGCTAAACTTCCGAATAGGACATACCTCCAATTTTAACGAAACTTAGTATACTTGCAAATTTTCATGCGCTGATTACGAAAATGATGGTGAAAATTAGCGCAAATTTGATTATCATGGTGAAAACTATAAAAAGGAACTACAATAATTCACGGTTTTTTCGAATTATCTCATAAAGTAACCCAAATTTCAAAAAATGTTCAACAAAAATAACAGACCACATGAAAATACACATTTTGTGTCCTATGAATTTTTTCCCAAAGTGAAAAAACTATAAAACATCATGAAAAATAGCAAACATTGACATTACTACAACAAGGACAGGGGACTACTATATCGCAGCCTTCGGCCTTAAAATTTATAATTGACTAGTTCCTTGAGTTCGAAAGGCAATGCATGGACCCTAGGGGTGATTTCTCGAGCTTGTCAAGCCCTCTTTGTTATACGAACCTAACCACAAACCAATAAATATGAATAGGGTCAACGGACACTCAGTACACAACAGCACGGCCGAAAGTGTTCAGGAATTCTGAACCACATGTGTCAACAGTGCAAAGACCTGTCAGTATTCGTGGCTCTTCATTATCGATTTTCTCAAAAACTACTACAAATATTTTAAAAAACAATGCATACAACATAAAATATGTATTTATTATGATAGGTTTTTCTGGTTTTCATATCATTTCCATAACCAGCGCACCAAAATGTAAGTAAGTATACCAAGTTTCATTAAAATCGGATGTATATCCTTGTCGGAAGTACTTCCTAAGGAATTAAACAAAAAACTATTATAAAATTTATATACAAAATGCAGTCTTGTATACAATGAAGTGTACACATACTTAAGATGTATACGAACAAGATCCCATTGAACGTACTAAAAGGCCATTATGGACATTTAATGGACGTACTTGTGCTACTTGGGTTCTAATCCAAATATGAATTGAATTAGGATGCGATGGTACTTGGAAAAAAATTGACCCTCAAAATGAAATCCAAATCATTCCAAAGTAACCCTAGAATTATTTCAGATTTCTATCCTGATTCTATACCACCGCCCCAAAAACTTGATATTTAACATTGGTTTTAAATGGAAAAATTCATTATATTTATAAAATTGAAAATGCAAAAATACCACCAATGAATATAGACGATCATAAAAAGCCCGAGCATATAGGGAAGATGTAGCTGAGGAGATAAAGGACAAAGATAGCACATTACATAAGAGTGTCTTTCTCCCTCTCATTGGGAATATAATAAGAAATTCCTGCCACTGTTTAACATAGCTCGCGTCTTCTATGTCTCTATCTTCGTTGATACCATCACGGCCTTTGTCATGATAACTTTTTTTAAATAACAGCTTAAAATTATAATCCACTAATAAGAATGTTTTTATATGTATATATATATTATTTTTTTTTTTAATAATAAGTACCGTGGAATTAAAACACAATTTTTAAGAAACATAAAAATAAATGCAAAGATTTATACTTTCTTTAACAGCTAGTTTTTATTATAAAAGCAATAAATGAAATAATTCTTTCCCGTTTTGTGCATATGATCTGTATAAATTTGTGAAAAAAGTACATAAACTGTACATGAATTATAATGTGAAATTTGAACCATCATTCAGTATGTAACTGATTAAATTTCACTTGGTTATACTACATCTGTTTGAATCTGCTTTAATCAGAAATTAAAGAAAAAAATGTAATAAGATGAGGTTTCTTTTGTTCTTGATTTTATTGCCTCATAATCATAATCACGGAATTTAACATTTGAAGTAGTGTCGGACCAAGGTTTCTCGCCTCTCGAATACTGGCATTTCGTTATTTGTAAAAATGATTTGGTGTTATATAGACGCTGATATTAATTGCACATTCGTGAAGTTTTTACTTGTGTTTTTTACGAAATTGTATTTTTATTTAATGTAATGATTTAATGAAATTTTCTTTTTTTAAGTACAAGACTAAATTTAAGATTCAATTTCTATACACGTATACAAATTTTTAATTTTCTTTGGTTTTTCCTGTGTTTTTTCGGTTTTGTAGATGTTTTTTGTGGAATCTAGTATACGTATAATGAATGTATTGCAACTATTTTTATTATTTTACTCAATGAATCTGGAATACCAAGAAACTTTTTACATTCGATATTACGGATGAAGAAAATTTAAATTTTATCAATGTATTGTAAATGATCGACTCTTTCTACAAGAATTTAATAATTATGATTCGAATAAATATTCAATTTTAATGTATGGTTATTGTTTGATCTGAAAAAACTACCATTACAATCTTATATTTGTATTGTGAATCAAAATATGTATAAAAAATATTAAGCTATTTTTAAAACGCACTATTTCGAAATCTAATTTTGACATGCCGGTGTTCTGTATCACCTCTTCCCCCAAGTCATCTATTTTATTTCGACAAAAAGTATATATTACCTATATATTATCACATTATATTTGAATAAGGATTTATAGAAGTAAATAAAAATGTCGGCATTATTTTTAGAATTGGAAATGTATATAAAGGAAAATGCCGAGTAAAACGATATTATTTGAATATTATACCAAATACTTATAAATAATTTTTTTTCTTTAACTCCGGAATTATTGCACAATATCAGTAGTTTAAGTTTAAGTTAATTTAATTTTCACATTATATTCTCATTCTTTACAGTCACCCTTTATCTATTTCTGTTTGAAATAAAAATCACTTCGATCCTTCCAGGTGTTAGATCAGAACATTGAATTTTGACTGTACGTAAAAAATATATCCTTTTCTTCGTCAAATTTCGACGTTCCATAATTTAAGAATATGCAATGAAAAATGATGTTACCTTATAAAGCTTAATTTATTTACAACAATAATTTTTCATATACCGGTATAACAACATACCACGATCTCCAAACAGACATATATACCCCAGCGTGGGTTTTTCCTCACATTGTGTCCTTTTTCCCACGACATTGCACACCCGAAAAAGGGTTTCTTTTCGAAAGTCGACAGGGACCAGTTAGATCAATTTTTGTAAAGGTCCTAGAAATAGTGATGGTATATGTATATTTAATGCTTTGATTGAAAATGAAAATGAGAATCGGGAGGATTATATAATTTAAATTAAATTCTTTAAATTGGAAAATAATAAAGACAAATTTGTAAACGTCGACATGATCGAATGTAGCCTTCGAATGAAGAATAATGTATTTTTTAACGAAAATCATATGGTGAGACTCTGATTTCTGACTGGAACAAACGATGTTTTGATTTTGGATGTTTGACAATGACGATGAAGTTTAACGAAAATATAAGACGAAACTTCAAAATACGAATATTCGAGTAATAATGTTTCTATTTGAATCGATCGGTAATAACGAGCGCAAAAACATATTCGTAATTTAGAATGTTTAAATATATACATTTGTTCGTATAAGAAACGATAATCTTCCTAATGACAATCATTCATTTGTTAAAGAGGTATAAATATGGGATCCTCACGAGTCTCGATCTAAGATTCAAATATAGATTCTAATGGTAAATATCGTCGCCATTCCGCTCCAGTATAAATAAATCTGTGTTTGATATTTTCACTGCGAGTTTTATTAATATCAATTATCTGTCCTCAAATCGCTAATTCCCCTTCGATTTCGAAATAACACTGAGATCGATGTGAAATAATAACCATACACTTCCAGCAATAAAAATATCAGCGATAAAAATATCGAAAAAAATAAGTTTCGAACCTTCTGTTTTAATAACAAATAAAGTAAAAAATTATCTACCGCGGACATATTTTGAATAAACTTAATTCTGTCCAAATAATTTTTCACATCTTTCACAATACTTAACCTTAGCTATTTTTAAATGCCATCATTTCCATTTGTAAATAGTAATAACAACAACATTTTAACTGTATTCTCGCTTTTAATCTTTTAAAAACACTTTTGGCGCGATGATTCCAATAAACGTAAAAAAAATTCATCAAATGGGCTTATACAAATTGAAAAAGTACTCGTCTTTGTGAAAAAGCTCTATCTTTTTAATTCATGAAATTTAAAGAGTTTGAAATAATAAGAAATCAGTTTATAGAAACTTCAAATGGAATTGAGAAAAGGATGCGCGGATTTATTTTAATTAATTTGATTGCTTTATTGTTTTTGAATATGTACGAACTGCAATGTAATATTTCGTTACATCCGCTCACTACTATATAATTCATTATTTATAACGACATTAAGTTATGCGAGTGCACATATGCGAATTCACATATACATTAATCACTAGCAAAGTACAACTATGTTTATTAGTACCCGGCACCTCAATTTCTATGAATAATGCATCTTCTTGTGACGCGACTTGATAACACATCCGATAATGTGAATGTTTTGACACCTACTCTCACGTGTCTATCTAGCATGCAAGATACGAAGGACTGCTCGGAGATATATTCTCATACGACCATCGCACTGAAATATTCATATCTATAGATATAAGAAGTAGTCAATTCGAGCATGGTGATTTGAGTGCGCCATTGAGGTATATTCACGAATACAAATCACGAATATATATACGTAATAAGTATAAGTATAAGTATGTATATATAGATACATATATGTATTAGGTATCGATACGTGGTCACATAGGAGAGAGTAAGTAAGACGATACCAACTTTTCTCACGAACTCGTTTTAGATAGACTCCTCTGAAATGGATCTCTGTGGTTACATATTATAACGCATTGTACGTTTATGTGTCCGTTAATAAGAGTGTATTTTACAGCAAGTAAGAGAATCTTAGAAAAGGACCATGCAAAGCATCTTGTTTATTGATTGAAGCATAAAATAGAAATCTCACATTTCATCTCATTCAGTCTGGCCCTAGACTGTAGTTTTACTAATTTTCCATTCGTAATTAGGGAATGAAAACTTTATTTAATCATTTTCTAATTTTTAAAAGTTTTAAATTTCTGTATTTTTAAATCATCTAACGATTATTCTCATATGACCGAGTTTTGTTCTGTTTTTAGTGTGCTCCTTTAGTAACAATTTGAAAAATATTACTTTAACATTATTGGTACTGTGGTAAAAAGAAAAATGATTTTGTCCGAAACAAATTTGAAAAGTACAATAGTATAATTGGATTATTTTCACTTATAATTTATCCTATAATACTCTGGACGTATAAGTATACAAGATGTTCAATAACTGGTCAACAATATTGCCGCATGGATGATTGCAATTAATTTTGGCGAATTATTTTTAGTTGGCCCTTGTGAACGATGAAAATACTCTTATATGAGGGGCCAATGGCTAAATCAATGGCGTACCAAAAGTCGTAGCTGGACCCTCATCGCAATGAATTTAAATGGTCCGCTAAGGCCAAATAAAAATAATTCGCTGAAATTACATTAACAAATCGTACAAATTTTAGTACTACATCATTAATTCTTAAAATTGCGTGAACAATCATCCTATGCATTATTCTTAACTAGTTGCTACCCTAGTAAAAATATACGATAAAACATGATAAACACTAGAGTTCTATGTTATTTTGGTCCGTTTTCCATAGAATTATGGACAATAACAACTACATGCTGCGTTTAAGGCGATTTTTAATAACTTTTTTATATTTCTTTTTATAATTATAATAATATACTCAACGGTATACCGAGTATTATTATTTGGAATTTATATTTGAAATTTATAAAAGCTACAAAAGGCGACAATGGCGATAAATAGTGACAAAAGTGAAAAACTCTTCAAAATAAATAAATAGTTTTACATAACACGATAGGGAAAATAATTAGTGACGTCAGCGGGCAATAATACGCTTAATAAGATATGTATTACATTATATTTTATATATGTACGCATATTTTGTATCGGTACTATTGCGATAATTATACTTCGTCGCACACTGCACCCTTAATTAGATGCGCACACATATATATGTGCATACGTATATTTTCGATGATAATTCATATAGTACATAGGGAGATTGGGGAGTAGGTATAATTACCATTATATTACTCGTATGTTGTGTAAAATATCGTATATGCCACGGGGTGTATAGGAATATTTCTCAACTTTTATAATGTTGAGAGACTTTTTACGAAAAGTACCGCTTCTACCTCTTGGTGTATTATATTATATGTTATTACCATAAGTCAATAAAAATCGAGTCACAAAGAGAAATTAAAAAATGTCAAAAGTACAACTATGTCACGTCACATGTATTTTAAATTTTCATCCTTGCAGTAACAAAACATTACGTATATAATTATTTTAGAATTTTGCAACCGGAAAGGTTGCAAAAACACCTGTTTTTATTCAAAATATATGATTCTAAAACAAAAATAAAAATATAAAAGGAGGGAGAGAGAAAAATTACAACCACTAATACGATTTTATTAATTTATTTATTTTATTAGATTCTAAACAAAATAATCGAAAAATTGAAAAAAAAATGGAGAATTGTCCGCCTTGCATCATAAAAATTTAAATGAATAAATAAATATTATAAAGAAATAATCGCTAAGGCTGCACAATGATTTTATATTTTATTTTTCAACGGCTTTTTAGAATTTGAATTTAGGATGACATTTAATGCATAAAATGAATCGAAGTTGATCATAAAAGAAATTCCTTCAAGGTTGAAGAAAGAAAAAAGTTAATTATCGGATGCAATATAGAATGAACGGAATAGAAAATATTGAAGCAATCATTCAGGATAGTAATAGGTAGACAATTAATTACATCTTGATAATCAGTTGTCGAAACGGAGAGAGCAGGTTCATAATCTGTGAAAGACTATGCGAGCTGCTTTGAGATAAGGATAAACAACTTATTATCTTAGCGCTGGGTCGCTGGCGCTGTGACCGAGTGGAATAAACTTTGCTAGAGGCTTCTCCTTGCATGTATATATATATATATACATATACACACGAAATCACGTCATTGCTATTGTTATGATCGCATAGTTATTGTTTGCCGCAGGTATATCGCTTCACGCAGATTTCTTAATCTCAATCCTGCAATGTGGTTTGCATTCAAGCCTATTCCCACGCTACAATTTAAAGAGAATCTGGCGTATCATTAGTCGTGATTCGAAAATCTCATCTTATCAATTTTGACGGGTAATTTTAGATAAACATCAGTTACGATATAACGGGCTTTTAAATTTGGACAAGGTTGACATCACAATACCGCGTTAATTCGCTGGTGCCTTAGGGCGTACATCGATCGAGGAAATCTTCAACTTGCCATCGTATTGGAAAACTAATCAGATGAGAGGTTTATAAAATCAACTTATATGAATCTTCATTTCTTCATTTTGTAAAAGTGAACTGTTTTTTGTTTACCTTTCCAATTATAGACATTTAAGATAAAATTTTATCCATATTTCATATTTTTCTATGTAGTTTTATATTAAGATTTTATTTATTTGCCAATAAAAGTCCTCTTAATATATAAGGTTGAATGTTTTATGTTAAATGTAAATTTTGTCTAAAATACAATTATTACCATTTTAATTACCCCGCTCTCCCTCCTTAATATCTATAAAATATTCTACATGATTTTTTCGACAAATTAAAATATTGTAATACTGAATAAATAATAATGGAATCCCCACGATAACCCTTCCCGAGACTCGACCATTCACCCACTAATGGATGCCACACTTTGGTTAGTTGGATATATATATATAAAGACCGAAATTGTTAAACCGCCCCTGTCTGTACTTCTTTCTTTCTGAAATTAATAAGTTTTATTTTATTATTAGGACAAGTAACATTAAAGGCGAGGTAATGACGTAAAGGACAATTTATGTCTGTAAATTAATAAATAATAAAGTAAAAACATAAAATTATTATATAAGAAGAAAGTCCAACATACAATCCAGTTTTCTGAGAATCTTAAATGCGTAAAAGTTTTGACAACCTCTAAAACCAACATTTAATTTTTCTCGGTATCTGTCACTTTGATATTAGAAATACATAAGATATCTTTTTCTAACATGAACTACTATTTTTAATTGAAACATATTTTAAAAGTTTTACTATTTTTCTAAATGAAAATAAATTATTAAAAAAAAAAACGATTTACACTTATAGGGCGTTTTATATTTCATTTTACCATATATTCTATATATTATATATAGTGCAGAAATATCGAACACATAAGGAGTCTGATTTAACAAAATCTACAAAATTTATTTGCAACTTTTTTCAAACTTTTCATTGTTTTTTGTTTTTGTCAATTTAATTGTTTGCTATTTCAAATCCACAGAACTTTTAACTTTGTTGTCACGTAGTATTCACATATGAAAATAAACCCATTTGTTACTGAAATGTTTTTAATGTTTTTTGGCATTGTTTGTTTATTACTTAAAAGTAATATATCTGAGAGATCTCAAGTACAGTGGTGTACATGTAAACTTGATGCAATCGTTTGAAATTAGCAAAATATAGATGTAACTTTGTTAAAAATTATTTTACTTCGTTCTGCTATATACGTGAACGCCGTGCAGATTATTCAATTTCTGAACAGCGCAAAATTTAGTCAAATAAATATACAAAATAACTACATGAATGTCATTGTAAATAGGATGAATATCCTATGCTGGTATAAACATTCAACAATTATCACTTTTTACTAAATGTCATTAAAAGAAAAAAAAGTGTTTGTAATTATTTCTATTTGTGAGCTTATAATACTTTATTGAAAAATAATCACGGCATCATTCTATTCTGCCAATGAGATGAGAAAATATCCCTTGATTTTTATGAACATTTGGAAAATATAAGATTCAGTCGGTTTTGTACCCAAACTAAAAGCTCTACAAGTCATGTAAATGTGATTATTATTTGTTCACCATATTAAATACTTCATTTTGAATACGTACACTCTTGGAGTGAAATTTCCCTCCACAAATTAGAGTGATAATTGAGACTCTCTTGTAAAGGAGTGAAATATCACTTCATGAAATTTGGAGAGTACATTATGACTTATGATTCATGATAAATAGACCTCAAACACCCCCCAAGTACCGAGTTGCACTCAAAGCTAATCCATGAAATGTATTGTTCAGACTTTACTCTATATTCAGAGCTTGCTACAAGAATTATTACTTTGTAAGTATTATATGAAAGAATCAATATATTCATGAACAATGTTGTTCTTAAAAAAAAAAACAAGATAAAAGTTTTTTATTTTATTTTTATTTTATTCATATATTAATTCTTCTTAAATTAAGGCAAGAAATCCATTTAAGTCTGTACTACTACGTGATAATTATTTCTAATCATGTAATTAAGTATCAGCAGAAATTGGCATTACAAAATATGCGAAATATAATTATTTAATAACGAATTAAATTACAAGACTCGTTTCTGCGCAATTTCCTCTGTGCAATCTGTGCGGTTGAAAGAGGAAGAGAAAGGGTCTTGTAGGTATAGATCTATTATGCGTAAAGGCTTTTAAATAGAGGCGATTATGTAATGATTATCTTTCAAAGAAACGCAGCTGAGTTCGAAATTCGATTTCCACGGAAACACAAATTGATTTATAGACGGTGATAATACAGACAGGCTCCGTTTAAATAACCATTACCGTTTGTTTATTAGTAGAATACCGACGTCATTAATTCAATAAATCCCGAGTAGAATTTTGAGCGTGACACATCGGGTCCTGCCCGGGATCCCTATTAAAGTAAGGGTTCCGGCTGGGGCCCAAAGTGTCACGCTCAAAATTCTTGAATGGGGTATAGACATTTATCTTTTTTCATTATTTGTTCAGAAATCCGAAGACAATATATTATTATGGATCTTGTCGTATATTTTTTGTGTGCAGCATATGATGTATTAATCGATAATTAATATAAAATTGATAAATAAGATAAACCACTGATATATGTTCAGTTTTGTAATGTTTTTTTCGAATTAATAAAAATAATGATCATATTCGTTCAAACTCAGTTGTTTTTTTAAGATTATTGATTGTACGCGTTGTATTAAAAAAAAAACCTAAAAATGACAGACCCTGCGTATTCATTGATTTTTCGAAATTCATTCGTATCCAAGATGTTGTTCTCTGGTTATTTATCAATCATTTGTATCTTATCAACATAGACTATTCTTTATGCAATGATCAGAGAAATGTTTGGCAGCATCCCAATCCTAATAGAAAAAATAACTTCTTTTCCATCTTATAGATTATGAATTTCTACAATAAGCGGATGCCGGAAAGGAATTCCAACAGTTCAACAAGACTAAATGGAGATAAAAAATAATTATTGATTTTACCTGCGACAGGCGTAAACCGTATCTGGTACCACCCAGGATAACATAGTTGCCTCCACTGCTTCCTGTCATGACCTTGGCCGCTTCGCCGAGCCATCCCCCAAAACCGACTCCTTCCGTCTTTTCCATGTTCCCGCCTCCACCACCTCCGTCTCCTGCGACGCGGGGCATTCTTCATCCTTCCTTTACTCTGCATTTCAAACAAACAGAAAAAAAGACAATGAGAATTAACAGGGGTCTACAATGTAAGAGAAATTATGAGACGATAAAGGCTATTAAAATTATCGCTCGCCACAAAGCACGCGTGCGTATCAGTTTGCACGCATCGTTTTGGATCCCGATCCCATCGCGATGATAGTTATTACACTTAATTGGCCTCGTAATTGAACGTGTGTATCTCCGTACAAGTACCCGAGTCGTGCACTTTTTGTTTGGAATCTGAATCGTGCATTTAATTTCTATTTCGGCAAAGTGCTTCATTTTACGTTGCTCGTGTATCGAACTCTGTAAATGCCTCTGTCTGTCGATAGGGTAGTAAAGTTGTGCTTGTTTTATGCAAATTGATTTTTTATACGATATCTAAGGATAATGAACGGTAAATTTAATAGTACTTTCTAAACAGCCATGTTTGGGAAAACTCAGTGCTTTAAATATTGTGCTGTACAATGGTGGATTTAGACTAAGCTGACGTTAAATATTCAAATAAAAGAGATAAAAGATTATATCATGAATAAATGAAAATAAAATGCTACTGGATGTCATCAATATTCATTATACTAAAATATATGCATTATAAATTTATAAAGTAGAAACTGAGACCAGTTTATTGAAATTTTTTCTGTGCTCCATTACTCTGAGCATTGAGAAAATACGAAATAATAATTATTTGTATAGTAGAATAGGTATATACTATACAGAAAAAGACTATGTATAATTTTAAGTGTTTTTATTCATACAAGATCCTACAGAATAAAACATATTTCTAAATATTTACGTCTTATACGACAGTCCAGAATAACTTGAATCTATAGATGCCTTCCAGAAAATTAATGTAGGATATGCAATTGTGCTCGTCCATTGAAGTAATGGAATGTGAATTAAAAATAACTTTCCCAAAATATTAGATTTTTGTAATTTATCATATCAGAAATTCAAGTTTCATTATAGGTTTTATTCTTTATTGATTTACGTATTGGAAACACTATGAAGTTTGAAGTCATTAAAGTGTAAATTATGTCGTAATTAACAGATGAAACTTAAAATTCATTATTTTAACATACACTCAGTATAGGTATGTATATCTGTAAATCCTAATATATAAATAGCATAAGATGTATGGCATGATGTTTCATTTAAATTACCCTATAAAAATTCGGGATAAAATTTCAAATAGAACATCATGCATTAATGAATACGAAGAAGCGAGAAACAAAACTCGACTATAAAATATGAAGATACTGTCAATTTCCAGTGAACGTTACAAGTGTCTTATATAAAGTGAACACTCCAGCAATAAACTTATTTCTAAAAAACTGCAATATAAAATTTTAACAATAAAATGATATTTTTTTTTTTTTCTTCATTTATGTATTTCAAAATAATTTGTTTGTCGTAAAACATTACGATTATAACTATTGCTCAATTACTACCTCGTATCTTTCATTATATTTCTGTGTTAATTTTTTTGGACTCTTTGTTAAAAGTAATGAAGTCCAAAAAAATGGCCATAAATTGGTCTGAATTTCTACTAGGGATTGAAAGTATACTTTCAAATTACAATTAAATAATGTATATTTCATTACCATTCATAAACATTCATAAACATTGATAATTGTCAATTTCATCATTATTGGGATATAAGATAATTTTTCATCAATTTTTAGAATTCATCCAATGAGTAAAGGTAAAAAGTTGTATAGAATAAGTACAAAATGTATTCTTTAAATCTTTGTATGAGTTGATTTCTGGGCTCACTTTTTAATGTACATTTATAGGAACTTAGAAGTCGACGCATAGGAGGACATAATAAGTACTTTTTGTACTCATTCTGAATAATATAATTAATTAATTAAATTAATAATAATAATAATATAATTATGAATATGTATATATACATTGCAATTAAAAATTGTTTTACTGTATTTTAATCCTTTAAAAGTATCAATAATGTGAATAGTAAAATATTGAATTCCTGTAATATTATTATTTTTGTGTTTTCTTTCTTTTTTTGTACATCTTCGCACCATGAAACTGAATTAAGGACTAAATGCATTTATCAGAAAATAATAAATATCAAATATCGACAAGATGGCAAGCTATAATAATTTCCGAACATATTTTTGCACGCACATCGTGTCAAAAAATACCCTCTTACTACACATCTTGTTTCATGACATAAAGTATACACACGCACACGTTCTATAAGTATAAATTCATTTTTGTGACTATAAAACAAACATTCATTTCCGGATATATCAGATGTAATTTTAACCTGTCGTATAGACTATATATGCTGTAGTCCTAATGCTTGAAACAAATAAATTTTTTCGCACATGCATGCATACATGCATTCATTGCATCAGCAATCAGCGTACGTACAGTAAACAATAAGTAAACAGTACAAATGAAAATTGAGCCTTTACGGAAAACTTTAAAGAAACTTCTTTATTAAGATCAGAAAATATGGGTAACGACTTCCGGTATTTATATCGTGTAGCCATTAAAACTTCGTCATCAATGGAATTCGGCTTCATTCATTAACGGAATGCAAGACGCCAGCGGCCGTGCCGTTTCGCTTGTGTAAATAAATATATTAATTGCTCCAAAGTCATTGGAGAAATGTGCCTTAGTTCACGGAAAATCGACACGAATATAGAGTGCAACGAACATGACCTCGCGTAAAGCAGAAGTTATAATTTATCGTGGTCGTAAAATCCAAAAATGCCTCGTAGGTGTCTCGATTCTTCTTTCACACACACAAGCATACTTTATATGATGGACGGTGATGCCGCTCCAGGAGAAGGAATTTTTCCAACACGATTTTAAAACGTTGCGACAATTTAGTGATATCAAATTATATGCGTGTAAGCAAGATTTTTAATTAATTTTAAAAACGATTTTTACCATGCCTTCAATTCAACGAAAATATTTTGCGTTGCCGCTGCGTTTTTTTTTTATTTACTCTTTATTAACGTTGGTTTCTATGGCGCAGCACTTTATTCAAACTCTTCGGATGTACTATGTGCAATGAGAAAATCAAATTTCTGTTTTCTCTTTTCTTGTACCTATATATTCTGTGCCTATGAAGTGATTGACAAATGCATACATAGACGAGGTTTCCCTATCAGTCTCTACATTGTTTCTATTCGTATCATCCAAGGTACTAACATTTCAAATAATAAACACAAAATACAAATCTCAAATATATATAGGGTCAATTCGTAAACACAGACCTGTTCATGTTAATCATATAGTAAATATATATGGAATAAAATATTAAGTTTGTATAAATGGAGAATATTGTCAGGTTAATATGAAAAAAGAATATCAATTAAGTGCATTTACTGAATGGATTACAATGCACGTCTATTGTTATTCATTGTCTCTTATACGTAATGAATCACTGCCGTGCTGTTTACATTCAATGCAGGGATATGACTATCGTTAATGCATAATACAGAAAGTACACATGGTAAGTTAAGAACTGTATAGTTTACATAAAATGGCTATATTTTCATTTAAAGTATAATAACACTCTATAATTAGAGTATCGCAATATACACATACAGATCTGGCGACATTTTGAAAATAGTTTCAACTTTTTTGTATATGTATGTTCTTATTATTTAACATTTTCTAGCCTTTTATGGGTTAACACTGGATTCTCTTTTTAAATGTCGGTTAATTTTGATTACTTTTTCATTATTACTTATAAAAGCAACTCACAGACCACATTTCCCATTTATAATCTAATAACGAAAGGAGGTACTTTGAGAATTCGATTCGTGATTCCGAATGCTGCACACGAGTTGAATGATATTCAACGATGGTCCCGCGCTCTGATTCCGAATGTGCAGCTCATGCAAATTAATTAAATATAAATCTGACACGAACCAGTGGAATGTTGGGCTGTAAACAGAGTTTAAGCATCTTCCCCTTTTTGCTCGACGACAGCAACTTCCCAGATTCACATCTCTATATTGCTCGTAACGGATACATGCCAAAGCTTTATACAGGCTCCTGTATCTGCGAATTGCTACGTCATGATCTCAGCCAGATGTCACTTTTTCGCGAAACTTTGAGACTTTGTTCAAGCACACACTTGACAATTAATACCGAAAAAGTAAGAAGATTTTCTGAACATAATTGTATTTTACGATTGACATTTTCACGTTAATCTGAAGAAAAATATCGCGTATATTCATTAAAAATACAATTTTCTTTCATTTTTCTATTCTACATTCCTAATGGTTCACCCAAAGATGTCGGTTTATTTTCGAAAATACCTATGTAAATCATTTGAATAATTTCTTAAAATGTTACGAATTTTAAAAATGTGATGTACTTATTATTGTGAAAAAATTAAAGAAACATTTTTTCCTAACGTCCCCGGGAAAAAATGGATTAGATATAATTATATCTGGATCAGATATAATTATATCTGAATCATGTATGATTATATCTGGATCATATATGATTATATC
>JAPYZR010003355.1:0-33470 GCA_030522945.1 Trichopria nigra
TTTTTTGAACGCGGGGCCCCGTGCGCGTTTCGTCCCTGGGATCCGCCGGCCGCGCGCGGCGTAGGGGCTAGAAATAAGGGGCTAGCTTCAGCGTCATGATTTAAAATGCTATATTCGAAACGTGATATCGTTTAACAATTATCACTTCTTGTACTGCAGCACATTAAGGACAACAAATATTTGTCATTATTTCTACGTGTGATCTTAATCACCTGTATTTTAATAAAAAGTAATCACGTCATCGCTGTATTCTATTAATGAGATAGATATTATATAAAAAAGTAGAAAATATCGTATTACATGCACACATACACAGACTCTTCTACACAAACAAAATATTTTATTTATTATATATATATATATATATATATATATACCTAACTTTATTTATTATATATATATATTGCCTAACGACCCTACTCTATTTTTACATAATGGAAATATCATTTTTCAATATTTTATTCGAAAGGTGGCAAATTGCCTCTACGATATACATAATATATATGTACGATTTATAGGCGCGCGCATAATCATATATCGGGTGTCCCACACCGAATAATATTTGTATACTGCAACTATCGTAGCGGTATATTTAAATAGCACGTATATAAGGTACGACCGAAAACGAATTTTGATATATATGTACGAGACTATATTGTCGTCAAAATTGTGCCCAGAATCAGAGCTCGCAACATTATCCGTCATTTCTGGGACACCCCGTATAATTCGGAAGATAATGTAATTATATACATTGCGTATGTCATGTATATAATTATTATATTATGTGCATGCAATGTATAATTATTATCTTCCGAAGATTAGATTATATTATATGTAACGTATAATTTATTACCTTTCGAATATTACACGGGGTGTCCCAAAAATGACGGATAATGTTTTAAATATTGATTACGCATTTTTTCTAAATAATTTATCTGCACTACGTACATATAACATTAAAAAATGTTAATAAATATATATAAAATAATATAATAAATATATATATATATATATATATATATATATATAGCTTTCTATATATTTATTCGAGAACTAAACTATCAATAATTTATATATAGTAATAAAAGACTGTATTTAATTTCAATATTATATTTTACATAAACTACGACAGTAAAACAGGAAAAGTATAAATAAAAAATGATTGAAACGCTTTATCAAAATATGGGCAGGGCGGGCAGGGTGATTTTATATGACATTATGTATAATACCTCAACAAAATTCCAGTGAAAATGAAAATTGAGTGAAAACTTTGGGAAACAAATTATTTTTTTACATGCCTCAAAAATAATTCAAGTTCTCAATTTTTTGCTATTTTTTTGTATTTGTTATTTCAGAAAATTTAATAAAGTTTTACTAACATTTTTTAGGGATTGTACATGCTACGTAGAATCATCCTTTTAAAATCTGAATTCTGAAAAAAAGTCTCAATCGTTTTATTTATTTATACTTTGATTGTTGCAATGCTCGGTCGGTAACCGTTCTACTTTACCCTCTTAAACCCCTAATAGCAAAATTGACTAATATGCAGGAAATATGCTGAAATGACGCTCATATGCTGCACATATGCTGTTAATTCGGCATGTTTCTGCATATTTTGAACGCATTCGACTACCCCTCGATCAAAATATACCGTAAAATACAAGAATCGAGAATGAAGGAACGAGAACGAGTGATCAATATCGTTTTCGTCCATAATTTTACGAAAAACGGACAAAAACAACCTATATCTATATATCTATTACAGAAAACCCGATTTTGTTGCATCGGCGTTTTGTCGTATTAGTGCGATAATGTCACGACAGTACACAGTATAAATCCTTCTTCACACCCACCCACAAAATAATGATTCCAATTGAAATGAAAAAGAAAAACATTTATAATACACGAAATTATTAGAATACATGTATATATCAAAGGTGTTCGACGCTTGACAATCGAATCTCCGTCTATATGCATATAATATATTCCACGGTCGTTGCGCCTATATGTAACATTGTTGCCGTGGTTGCCGTACACGTCTATACACGTTGTGATTCTCATGACTGATTATATACTTATACGTGCGACACAAAGAGAGACGAAAGAAAAACAAAACCAAAATCGAGTATATAGATGAAGAAAGCCAGTAAATATAAACATGTTTATATACATGTGGACGAAAAATGAGAACGCGAGTATGTGGAAACGACGAGATTTACGAGAATCGTCATTTCACGAAGCGCTACCTAACCTCAAACGGCACATGTCGCCCGCCACAACAATCGCGACCATTATATATATATATATATATATCTATATCTACATACATTCTGCGATTATATTGTCGATCGTAAAAGGATGACGAAATACAAATTCATTGTCTTATTGGGACATTAAAAAACATGAAAACAAAAAAACCTTCGAATCGTCAAGTGGAACGACTTATCGACCGTTAAAGGTATTTAAAATTTATATAGTATATATATGTATATGTTTATGTGTGTACGTACTGGGTGGCCGGTAGGGGCCGTAGGGATTTCGCCAAAGCATCCGTTTATCCATAATCGATTTGGCGACGTGTGCGTGAATTGTGTATACAGGTAACTTTATTGATACGAAACACACTTTTTGTCCTCGTGGTGCACGACACTAATTCGACCGAATCACGAATAAATATGTATCATATACATAACAAAGCCCGTGAAAAATGCATTTGAATTTCGAGTCCCTGGAATTATGCGCACTACCGCGTATATTGCCGAGCCGCTTCGCGCACCTACCATTGCGCTAATGGCCCTTCCCGTCCCTCCTCGTCGCCCATACGTGGCGCCTTATCGGATCTCTCACTTTTTTTCTCTCTAAATGTCTATGTATATTTATTAATACCGGGTAAAATGACAGCATTGCCGATATATATAAGTATATATATTATATATATAGTACGTCACGCTTGAGGCCAGCACGACGAACGGCCCTTAATCGTAACGTCGCGCTTATCTCGCGGCGTAACAATAGATACGCATCGACGATTAAATATATACATACGTCGATTTTTTTTATCAATTACAACACTCGATAGGAACGCAGTGTTGTTTAAATGGGTTCCGGAAAATGAACGTTTTGTTTATCTTTGTTGATTTTCGTGTATTTTCACACATTATTATGTATATCATCAAATTATCTTAATTATTTTTTATTTTTGAAATCTTCCATACATTATAAAGGAAAATGTTTATGTGTTTCGGAAACATTTTGTATGCGTTTGTACAGGAATGTTTTTGTATAGTTTCGAAATATTTTTTGTATGTAAAAAAAAATTATCGGACATTTTTTAAGATTTTTCTAATATATTTTTAACAATTATTTTATTAGAAAATTTTCGTTATTTTTTATGAATTTAAAAATATTTTCGATAATTATTGTTTTTTTTTACAAATGTTTACTATTTCGAAAAAATCATCATCCATATTTGTACATTTTTAAATATCTTCTAACATTTTCAACAAATATTTGATTCTAGAATTTTCGTAATTTTTATCCATTTTCAAAATTTTCGTCTATTCTTAGATATTTTCTAAAACTATCAACAATTTTCGTTTTCGAAAATTGTCGTTATTTTGCCAAATTTAAAAAAAAAATTTAAATTGGATGACCATTTTTTAATATTTGAATTACTTTCTATAATATTTTAATTATTTTCAATTTTTAAAAATGGTCATCCATTTTTTTAATTTTTGTCTATTTTTAAATATTTTCTAATATTTGCAATAATTTTTGTTTTCAATAATTGTTATTTCTGACGATTTTACAAATTTTTTTCGTATTTCCGATATATTTTTTGTATGTTCAGATATATTTATTTTATTTTTTTAACATTTTTTTTTTAAATTCGCAACAATTTTTGTTTATCTAAATTTTTTATTTACACACATTTTACAAAATTTTCGTATTTCCAAAATTTGTTTTTGTACGTTTAGATATATTTATTTTATTTAATTAACAAAATTTTAACAAA
Organism: Trichopria nigra; assembly: GCA_030522945.1. Classification (NCBI taxonomy): domain Eukaryota; kingdom Metazoa; phylum Arthropoda; class Insecta; order Hymenoptera; family Diapriidae; genus Trichopria; species Trichopria nigra. The sequence continues at coordinate 4,016 of JAPYZR010003355.1, forward strand.
TTTGTGTTAACTGTAGTAAATTGTTGTCCATTATTAATCTTTTTCTAATACTTTAAACAAATTTTTTTTCAAAAATTTTCGTTTTTACTTGTCCATTTTTTTTTAGTCGATTACTTGTCGATTAATTTTTAGTTGTTTTCTAATATTTAACTAGTTTTCTATTTTAAAAAAATATACGAATATTTGTCAAAAAATTTGTCATATTAAAAAAGAAATGTTCTCTTAATTCCAAAATATTTATTCTTTTCGAAATTTATAAACGTTTGTTTTCGACACTTCTCAATTATTGTCTTCTATTTTCGAAATTCTATATTTCAAACAAATACTCCGTACATTTTTTGACAAAATTTCGTTTAAATTTATACATTTTACAAAAATTTATTATTTATCGGTATAATACTAATAATTAATATTTTACGTAAATTGTACATGATATTGGCTATATTAAAGCTTATATTAATAATCCACCAATTGGAACTAGGAAGAATAGCAAATTTATGCACGCGTTAAGCAACCAGGTTCGAGAGTCAATTTAGAAGCAGTAACCAATGGTACTGTATATAAACGTATTGTATATATACCTATATAGACAGTTCGAAAAACCAAACGATGCTTGACGGCATTTTAAACGACAATAAAATCAGAGGCCCCTTTTCTATATGTAATTTTCTTCATTTCAAGTGTGTAAAACCTCTTTTGCTTACCCGAGCCAACGTATAGGGACGACGATCGGTGTAATATAATTACGAAAGAAATCCGCGATGAAGCGCGGCGAAAGGGGCACGGCGCGTAAATATACGTAAAGGTCACCGCCGGCATATATATGCGCACATTGTTATAGCGTGAATCACGGTTGGTGTATGGAAATCTTCATATTCAATGCTAATCTCCGATCCTACGTGAGCGATTACGAGAATGAGGTGTACCGTCATTATAATACCCGTGCATTACGCTCGCTCCTAATGCATACACCTTCCAGCTATATGTGTATCTATAATGTAGCGATCAAGGTTGATCGCCATGGTGAGTTTCGCCGCTACCGATGTTTCCCGATAGAATAAGATGTCTGTGTATTGTTCCGTCGTATAATAACGATTAACATAAATGGCGAGTTTATAAAACTTGGCCTTATGGATATATGACATTTTGGCGGGTGGCGCCATCTAGGACTGTTTTTTTGGTTGGGTTATGTTTTGATAATTTTTAAATCAAGGTTTTGACTTTCTAGACAATTTTGGTTTGTTTTTCTATGATAAGTGTTGGAAAGGACTTTAGAATTTTCATCAATTTTGTAATATGTTTGACTATTTTTCACTTAAGAGGGTTCTTGGGTAGAACAGTTACCGACCGAGTTTTTCAACAATAAAAGTTTAAATAAAAAGTGATTGAAACGATTTTTCAAAATTTGGGGTTTGGAAGGGTGATTCTACATAACATATACAATCCTTAAAAAAATATCGATGAAATTGGTTCAAAATCAACCGACAATTACCCGAAATAAATTATTTTTGGTGCTGGTAAGAGAAAATAATTTATTTCGGATAATTCTCGTTTAATTTTGAACCAATTTCAGCGATATTTGTTTGAAGATTGTATATGTTATGTAGAATCACCCTTCCAAAGCCCGAATTTTGAATAAATGTTTCAATCATTTTTTATTTATACTTTTCCTGTTTTGAGGTTAGGTCGGTAACCGATCTACTTTAGAATCACCTTAACGTTAAGATTAACACGTTAATTAAATGTCGCTCAATATTGTATATTATTCACCATTTTTTGTTTTCTTTTCAACATTTTCTAATTTACTGATTAATAGAGTTATCAAACTAATTTATTTATTTTTATTTATTTATTTATTTATTTAAATATTTATTCTTTTCGAAATGTATAAACGTTTGTTTTCGACACATCTCAATTATTTTCTTCTATTTTTGAAATTCTATATTTCAAACAAATACTCCGTACATTTTTTGACAAAATTTCGTTTAAATTTATACATTTTACAAAAATTTATTATTTATCGGTATAATACTATCGATATAAATAATAATTAATATTTTACGTAAATTGTACATGATATTGGCTATATTAAAGCTTATCTTAATAATCCACCAATTGGAACGAGGAAGAATAGCAAATTTTCTTCTTTCGACATTGATATATTTTCGAATCGTTGTAATTAATTGTCGACAAATTTTGTTCAAATTATATTACATATTTGTTCTATTATTTATCGATGTGATTTAATTGATTTTTTGTTATGTTTGTGTTAATATTTTCGATTTTTTTTTAATTGAATTATTTTTGGTAATTTTTCATTCTTTGTGATTTTTTTGATGTTTTACATTTTTTTTGTGTATGTGGACCTTTTTTCTATTTTTGATGATTACTGTTTCTTTTTATATAATATTTTCTATTTTTATTAATTATTCTTATTTTTGATTATTTTTGATTATTTTTTTCATTCTCTGCAATTTTTTGTTTATTTTTGTTTTTTTAATTTTTTCCAATTTTCCTACATTTGAAAATTTTCTTCCTATACATCATTTGCATTTTTTTATTCTAGACGATTATTGCTATATTTGACAATTTCTTTTTTTAATTTTTCCTATATTCCTTATATAATTTTTCCTACATTTAATTAATAGTCTTCTACTTTCAACCTTTTTTACTATTTTCGACAATTGTTTCTCCTTTCCACAATTTTTTCTTTTTTATCCTCTATCATTTTTTTTCTCATTAAGTATATATATTTATTTGTAACAATTTTGTTTCCTTTAGTGGGTAACATTTTTTCAATAGTCAATGTTTTTTGTTCGATTTTCGACAATTTTAAAATATTTTTTACAATTGTTTTATATATTTTGCAATTATCTTCTATTTCTACCGTTGTTTCTACTTTCAACCATTTTATTTCTATTTTCTACATTTATTTTTATTAACTACAATTTTTCCTATTTCCTACATTTTTTTCTTTTTTCGACAATATTTTTTATTTCCGACAATATTTTTTTAACTATTTTTGATAATTCTTTTAAGTTCTTTTTCGTTCAATTTTCATCTAACAAGAATCACGGATGACATTTATCACCTTCAATTACGTATTGACAATGTTTGTTTACCTTTACTTTCTTTCCCATTCTTTTACTCTCATTTTTCCAAGTATTTTAACCGTTCTCGATAATTTGTTTATTTACATATTTCTCAAATGATGTCATCTATATTTTCATACCCTTCGAACGGATCGTCAACATTGTATTGTTCTTTTGGTCTATTCGTTAATGTTTGTTTTGTTTTTTCTTCAAGACTTAAGTATCACGTCAATTATCGTCTCTTTAAAAAAATTCTTCTATTATTCGTTATTTTTCCTATTCCCAAAAAAAATGTAACTACTTCAATTTACACTCTTTTAATAAGAGTTGACACATTTCGATGAAACTCTATAGTTTATACATTCTAATACCTTCTGTCAATATAGGGGAGTCACAGGATTCTACGATTTCAAGAGGTACACTCCCGAAAAACACTTTTTATAACTCACCGATTCATAATAGCATTGAACGATGACTCAACATTGTAACGGATTATGTCGTTATTATATTATATTATATTTATTTATTTTTATTCGATTTTATTTACTTGTATTTACAATATTCTCGTATACTATATCGAGAATACACGCGTGAAGGAATTAGCGTCTTCTTACATCCAATGACAAAAAACTTGAAGCATCCGACTATATCTGGAATTGACCAATCGTCATAATTAAACTCAAGTCTAGGAAATCTATCGGTCACCGACCATATCGGCTCACGTCGTACGATACTTTTTTTTTTTTTTTTATATAAAGCATTGCTTAGTAAAATGTTAAAAAGAAAAAACACTCAAGTCATCTTTCCATACATTCCTAATGATTATTCGCACTAGCTGATGTCAATTTCGCTACATACGTGCTTTTTTTTGCTTTGTTGTAAGGCAAATTGTTCACGCCATGTCGGAATGTACGTGACCGAATCACATTGTTTATGCAGCGAACGACGTTCCAGCATTATCTGCCTCTTTTTTACTACAATATTATACAATGCATATAAAAAAATGTCTAATAATGTATTGTGAATATTAATAAAGGGTTTACTCTTGAGGTATGGTATTTCTACCTTAATATATACTTATATTTCAATTAGATGAATTATATTTTTTTGCATTCGACGTATGCGTTCTAAGTGAAATTTTACGCATGACAGATATCACTAGAATTCGATCCGATGCATTGAATTTGAACAGTGCTCATTTTTAATCTAACCTATTAACAGGGTTCGGTAGTTGCGCCATCTGCGGGCGATCGCAGCGCTTCGTACAGCGCATCGCGGAAATAGTTTCAAGCTGTGCGTTACGGCAATTAAAAATCTACGTAATTTATTTCCCGTGGAGCGGATCGAAGAACCGTAAATAATATTCGGCTTAATAAAGTTTCATGCAGAATAAATACATGACATAGCGTACATGCCTTTTTAAACACCCTGTAAAAAATGCAGAATATCGGATTCAATGCAGTATATGTCGTAAGTCATATACTTCTGTGTTTTCGTTGAAATATCCATTACGAATGAAAAAGACGTCGCAGAAAGAATGAGAACTTATACAATTCGTGCTAAAGCGCACAAGGATTAAAAAGTGATATGCGCGAATAGCGTAACAGTACACCTCCAGACAGCCAGTGGCGTGTGAAGGGAAAGAAGAGCCCCCCGACTTTCGGGGCTATCTTATCTGCCGTATATAAATCAGTGCTCAGCACCGATAAAGTGGTCGCGAGTCGCATGCGTTAAATATGCGCTCTATATATATGTACACATATATATGCGCGAATCGTGCCGCCGCCTACGTCCAACCTGCACATAAGCAAACCTTACGACTGTGGAAGCGGAGCCAGGAACATAACGCGATACGACGACTGCCATATCTATATGCATATAACACTTTCACGGAAACGATCTCCGACTCGCATAATTGTTTAGCGATTCTTAAAGGCAATCGTCGTAGTAATTATTATTCGCGGTCGCGTCGTATGCGCGTAATCGGAGCCGTAATAGGAGCGCCAAGTGCGTTTCGCGCCCGGAATACTGAAGAGTAAAAAGCACCCGCTTTATACGTGCCGCGGGGGACGTGCGCCTCCTACCGCCTTTTTTTGCTTTTCCCCATCGTATACGTATGTATGGGAGAAGGTGCGAAGCCCGCATTTGCGGGCTCAATGCGATCACCTTCGTACCGTAATTTTCCATAAGTCGAGCTACCAAGTTTCCCCGATGAACAATAATTTAGCCGTCGGTGAGAGAAACTTTTTCCGCGAACGAAACTCGACGGTGAATAATCGAGCGTGATCGTTTGCGTTTCAATTCACCGCCGCTGCGAATTACACTAAACAGCAGCGCCAACTTTTCAATGCGAACGCGTCCTACGGTCGTTGCGCTGACATTTCGATCGAGCGAACTCGTCCAACTTTCCTGACGAACACAATCAATTCCACTTTATCTAGAGCAGGGATTCTCGACGCATTGATTTTCGAAAGATTTTCTTCCCTGCATGACGCGAAACGATCCGTTCAGGTGAACTTTTCCATTCTACTTTTGAAAGTTTACCCATTGTATTCGATGTGTTCTTCCCGCACTTTTGCACACCCGAGAAGTGCTTAGCCTTGTCCGTCGATAGGTCATCATTAGCAAGCACTTGATGAACCATAGAATGAAATCATGTACCGTTGCCTAAATAATGATCATGTAAGTACTTTCCTTCATCCGCGTAATGCATATTAGAGATGATGTCCATGGTCCATCCACAGTCGTCATGGCTCTGCATTTTCGTTGGACCCATATTGTCATGATACCTGATCAGCGCACAATGCTAAACTCGAATGTCCGCGTACCTGGCGACTCTTTTGACTTGGGACAGCTTTAATCAGACGTTATCCCGACTCCTACCTCCTACGCCACAAGATGGTTACATCGGGTGTACATGTAATCCGCGAGATCTACAATAGCCATGGTCCAGAAAATTCTTACACTATATTTAGGGGGTAACCTCTCATCGATATACAGGATTCTCCTTCTGGACTTAAACTGATATCAAATTCTTCACATGCAGCTAAATTGGAAATGCGTTAGTTAGACTATAGTGGATAAACATCGTTGCAAACTCGGTAGTCCAAGTTGGACTTCATTTGTAACGGGTATACGAGATCACTGCAGATCCTGCAAAAACTCCCTCATTAACATCTCCGGCCTGGAGGCGACCAGCCACGTTAAGAGTCCCCGATTGAATGTCCGTTTTTCCGACTCGCGATTCAATTGCGTAGAGTCGCGGTCGTAACTGCACTTTCCTAGCCCGAGCAATAACAACGCCGACATCGCGAAGCGTCCAACCTCTATACGGTAGACTCGCTGTACGGTGGACTGGTAAGTAGGTTACAACAGGTAGGTCGTACACAGGTAGGCGAATGCGACGATAGGCCGCCGGCATGTGCGTCTACGGCCGTATGTACCTACGAGCCCATAGGCATATAAAAGCGCGCTCTTGCACAATCGCGTCGCGCTCGTTGTTGTGCAGATGGATAACTCGCTAACTGGTCGTGCCTGTATGGCACTTCGATGCACACTTTGCGAAGTCGCAATTTCTCCACTCGTCTCTGTACAGGGAACGCGACGTCACGAATGGCGGATGTCGCCAAAGAACGGTGAAACTACTTCGGAGAAATTCGCACGTTATTATCGTACAAACGTGAACATTTCGAGTTAGCGGCTAACAGTAAAGAGGATCCGTCGACGTGGATGCTCGCAAAAATCGTGCCACTGTGGCAAGGGCGAGGCTCGTCGTATATGTGATGTAGTTTTTACTTGCGATAAATATAAGCGATGAGAATTCGTTGCATCATCGGCTAAGTGGAGAATTGTGAGAATTCAATTCGTGGCATTTTCTCGCATTATACTGCAGTATCGGTACATCTAAACTTATTTAAAAATAAGGGCACAATGGATTGAATCGACGTAAGCCATTTATCAACCTTCAATAAAATTTGATTGATCCTGCAATGCTAACTATGATGATATGCTTCATGCACGATGGTAAGGGTTTATCATCAATCCATGACTCTCCAAAAAATTTGAATGTAGATATAGTCTAGAATGGATGCTGATGATCCTGTAAATAATGGACTATTCGTGTTATATCCTTCAGAATGGGAGGTCTTCGTTGGGGATTTATTTGACTGGACTTATTTCATTTGGGGAACTTTTCTCGTGGGATTTTATTGCATCCAACGAAAGGCGTTCATCTGGTCATCTAAGATTTGTCACCGAAGACCATCAAAACACGTGGACCTTTGTAACCTTGGTCTAAAACCTGATTATTGGCTTTTCTTTCCGGTTCATGTCGCAGACCCATTATTTGTTATTTAGAATGGTTCCACTATCGGTTTCATGATTGCAAAGTCTAACGATCGAGCAATGATTTCGAAGTCCTACAATGTACGCAATAATCTGAACCAGTTGACTTGGAATTCTTTGGCGGACAAACCCAAACATTTCCTTCGGATGTATTAAAACCATTTCATGATTTCTTCCCAACATTGTGCCTTTTCAGAATGGCAAAAGTGTTTTTCACAAAATTCAGTAAATTTAACCTACTCGGATCACACCGTGCTTAAAAAATGTACCGAAAAATTTTAAACAAACTTACTGTACTTTTGCATTAAAACTCATAAAGCGAGCAGCGCGTCAAGGGCATAATTCAAATTTTGCCGCTCGGCGCATTGCGAGCATACCCAACTCGTACACGCACCTCCCGATATTTATTTGTCGAAAACGAATTTGCGTTGCGAAATTCCGCATTAAAAAATACATTTCGCCCGACGACGACCCGGCCTAGAATTTTGCGCGCGCGCACTTACATTTACAACGCGTAATTGCCGGTGAATGTTCGCGGCGAATAAAATATGTAAATACCCGCGCTTATAAATATCATTCTCGCAATAAAATCCGGATCTTTCGGTTTTGTGTGCTCGACAGCGCCACCTACCCCCCAATTTACCGTTGTAAAAAGCCCAGGAAAAAAAAGAAGAAATTTCCGATGAAACGGAAATCGCGTATACGGTCGTAAAGGTAGAAAAAAATGTATTAAAGCGGACCGGCGACTATAACTATTTGGTAGAAATATTTGCTTTATGGGGATTCCTGGGCGCGTGCTGGTAAAGGGAAATAAAATGTCGGTCGCCGGCTCAGCCGGCAGCGAAGCGGAAAAATGCGTACCCCTCCTGCCTTTGTAATTATTTAATAATTAATTGTTATTTCATACGTAACGACGGCAAAGTTTGTCGCGTCCGACGATACGAATACCCTTTTCATTCCCATCGCGTTTAGCTGTAGTAAAACGGGCGCCAGTATGCAATAAACGTAAAATATTGGCGGCTTCAATTATGATCGAATAAAATGTCATTCACGATAATCAATGACATCGGTTACAGATTATTTATTATCTTTGCTTTTTTCCAAAACCAATATATTTGACCATTAATACTAACGTATATAAATAACGAATAGATTTTTGTTTTTACACACGGTGAATGGTGCAACGGGTGTATTATATCGAATACATTGTTTTTAAAACGTATATACGGATTAAAATAAACAAAGACTGGAAAATGCGGATCATCTACAGCGGCACGAGACAAAGAAATATGTATGTACCTGCGACGATGTACGAAAAGAGAGGAAGGGAGTCAGAGGGCGGAGATTTTGCGTTTCGCAAAAATTGGCGAATGCGTATTATTTAACGCTTGGCCATTGTAGACAAGTAAAACGATTTTCGTTTTTCATTGACGACGAGTGACGTAGACAAACAGCGAACGATACGTGAGTAACGGTAGCTTTGATGGCTGCATCCGTCATCCGATACGGCGCACCTGTCCGGCGCCAATTTTTTAATCCTACCGCTACCGTCGATCTGCCTCTCGTGTAACCAACTGGTAATAAGTCAAAAATACAATTGCCATCGTTGACATTGACTTTCTCGCCACGAAACGTACATTCGTTCTGAATTTTAGTGAAATCTCACCGTACACGAGAATATTATACATAACTCAACAACAGCGCCATCTAGCGGGCCCATAATTTACCAAAATTCAGAAAGTGTATTAGGTCATAGACCGTTGGTGATGGCGAATCCCCATCAGATAGAACTCCCGATCCTTCTCTTGAGCAACCGAGTTTAGTATCCCCGTGACACGCAGTCCTATATATATGCGTAATCTTACGATACAAATGGCAACTCAATAATCGATCGAATTGAACGAAATAACGCGAATTTCCCGTAGCGAAAGTAACGTACGAAAAAAAATCAATTTGTACGACAAGCGAGACGCCGCCAACTCCCAAGCGGCAACGTGGAATGCCGAGTTGAGTCGGCGATTTATTATATGCTTCTGGAAAATGCGTGCGGTAATAAGCGCACTGCGTATTAAATTAAACGTCTCCAGTCTGGGTAGTAAAATTTTCAGGTCGCGTCTGGATTATGTGCCGAGCGAATTAGAGCGTACCGAATCGTTTCATCAGAAATTGACACTTTTAATGCCGCGTGTTTACTCGCCGTTTATTATATACGCCGATAATTATGATGAATTTTTCATTCGCTCGCACATATCGAAATCGTTCCAGCCCACGGCTCGCGGCGAGCCGTTATTTTTCACGCTTCTGAACCATCGTCTGTATGCAAATGTATTACAACGCGTATACCGCGATGTTACAAAATCGAGCGCGGACTCGCAGTCCCATAGTGACATAATGAAACTATACGGTTTCTTTACATGTTTTGTCGCAAGAGTGATAAAGTTTTCAATCAGTGAATGAACAAATAAGTTGTTTGATCTTTCGATCAAGTACGAGCGCATGAGTGCTGCTGTAAGGCTGCTCGACCTAATTCGAGTCCTTTCGGCGACATTCGGCCTATATATGTATATGTACGTGTAAGAAATTGTAGTTTGAGTGAGTTTGTGAAACTTTGTAAGTAGTTCTGACCCATAATAAATCTGAATAAAAACAGTGAAGTCTAATTAAATCACCTTCACCGCAGCGCCAATCAGAGGATTCAGCCTGACCATTCGCTGTGAAATCGTACATAAGTCATGTGACATTCATTGTTTACTTGTGACCATTTGATATTAGGGAAAACCCTTTGGTCCGATAGACGCGGTGAAAGCGAAACGAATCGTAAACAAAGCGGATAGTTACTTTGTGGCATTTTGAAGGATGCATATTGCTGACCTACAATTGTGAAAATAGTTTCCTGTCAGAATCCAATGTGTTTTCGTCGCTCCTTTATATAAAATCGTAACAATTGTCTCTCTGCTAGTCCCGTCAATCGGTATATTCGATGTTCTTACTCGATTTTAAAAAATCATATCGATATACAATTCGATATATAATTCGATACATTCATTCCTCGCGTTTTTCTGATTCGAGGTGAATTATAAGACAATATGTAATTTGTATTCAACGACGGGTCAGAATTGAACGATCGGTATGGAATGGACGCCTCGTACGACAATAGCAATACAATGCCGTATGACCTTTTAATAATAGAATGCCCTCGTGAAATTCTTATTCCATATTATTCAGGATTGCCATGAAAGCCTTATAAAGAATCTTTTCTATCGTTCGGAAAGAAGTGTCCTCTTGCCCCGCAATCGCCGTGTCACCTCGAACGTGGCCCATCCGTTTTCCGTTCCCAGTGTACATGCCGCCGCGTGCGGCGATGTATAGCCTCTAAATTAGGAGTCGAATTGGTTGAACGCATCCGGAATACCGTGCGTGAAGTACGGGTACCAAAAATAAAGGAGCCGAAAAAAAGGGCGGAAAGAGAGGAAAGTACAGTATAAAGAAGCACAAAAACACGCGGCCGACTTATTCGCCGCGCGGCGGTTCTCGTTGCTCCTTAAAGTCGTGGCCGGTGTTTACTCTGTTCGGTCACGACCAGTGCGCAGATATATTGCGCAAGATTTCGAAAAGCCGTTCCACGCGAAAAAGACAGCCTCGTTGGAAGCCTACGAATGGTTTTTTTTTCTTCCTCTCTGCTTTTCGCTCTCGACGCATGCGAGTCGCGATTCGGCTGACTATTTGACGTGACGTAATTCGCGAAGTCGCGACTCACGTTGCGGAATTAATTGCCTAAGGCAAGATTGCACAGTAGGCCCGCGGTATGAGTTTTACGCTCTCAATGTAGCTCTAAGACTTTGTTTCGCCGGGTCTCGAGATTCCGCGAATAATTGGACTCGCCAGGAACGTTTTGGTCGTGTTTTTTTTCCTTTTCTTTTATTTTATAATCATTTATTCGATTATTTTAAAGCGCGTGGAGTACAGGTGAATACATGGATGCCATCAGTACGTTCATGACACATCTCGAACGGCATGACTTAATGAAAAAGATGAAGACCTAGAACGATAAAACCTAGGACAATTAGCTCTCTGTAGGAATAAATGTAACAAAAGTGGAGGGGATATTATCTCAGTAATCTCGTAATTTTCATCAACATCCAATGTCGATAATTTCGTTGGAGATCAGTTGACTTTGGTCATCTTTCTTCGTGATTATTATTATCTTCCTATCCAAAAAATCCCATCCTGGCCTGGGTATAGGTCCATCCATATTACACACAACAGTAAGGTCAGTTTTTTGACGCAGGAAGACAGAAGTGCAATCATCCGCATGACTTTACCTTTCTCATTATACCAAGTCCAAAATCTAACCTAATCGTAAATGTTAATCACCTTCGCTATTCGAGATGAAATGTGAAAAATTTGTCCTCGTCGAACGCCCGGGAATTACTCTTTTGTCATGATGTCCAATGTATATGGTAATCCCACCATGGGAGTGGCATTCACATTATCCTCAGCTTTTTTACAACCTGTTTAATTTATTTAAACTTCAATAGTCGGAACTGCACTATGCACTTCTCCGAGGAAATCGTGGTGGAGGCTTTTCAACATCCGCGTTCGGTATTAGAAAATATGAATATAAATGATAATATCTACAAAAGCCATGGCATGAACATCCATTGAAAAAAAAAAGAAAACAAACACACACACACACGCACACAATGGCGCGATGTATGCAGCAATTAAACGCATAATTGAGTATACGTGGACATCTAAATACACTATCACTCTTAGCCGTAATATTTTTCAGAAAGGGTGCTCGCTTTTGTTTCCCTGGCCTACTTTTCGCTTTATTTTCAGGAATAATTATATTCCGACAACACAACGGGAACAATGTCGACATACCTATCATCGTCCCTGTCTCTGGAACGCGAATGTCTCTGACAAAGAAGACACGAAAATACAGTTTTACAGATTATCTGTCAAGCCATTCTTGCCGCATTAATAATAGACCACGGGAAAAGAAGAAGGCATTTTTTTCGGGCACGTTATTAAATAAACCAACGTATAAAATGTCTGTAAAATGTTCCTTTCGCATAATGATACAACGAGAGGCTCTCGTCGTTGCGTTATTGTCGTGTGGAAATCGATTTTGCCTCGGCGGATAAATAGCCGGAGCATTATTGTTATTATTCGACGTTTTGTCATCGAGTAACATCATACCATAATAATAGTCAAGTATAGACGGCATTCTTGATGCAACGTACATTATCTCGACACAACGGATAAAAATGTCACAATCAATCGCGTAAGTGGTCACTTCCCAATTACTAACATCATCGGTGAATGTGTCATTCGAATTCTGACGCGTAGTTCGCGCAGATGCCAAATCGTTTCAAAAAGTTTTTATCAGACTTGGTCACTTTCACTGCTCAAGAAAAGATCGCCTAGAACTGATGATCTAATATGCACCGGGTAAGAGATGGCCGTGCGTTCGAAGGTCGCCACGGGAGATTCGCGATGCCGATGGGCGGAATCGAGCAACGCTTCGAATTACTAAATGAACGACCTCGCACGAAGAAATACTTTGTCAGTGCGAATCGAGCCTTCATTAATGATGCCATTCTCGAGCGTGCAATAGTTGAATGAAACGCGTTAACCGACCGTGACGACTACGGTCTTTGCTTTTTTTTCCATCCGCCTTATCAAGATCATGGTATATTTATGGGCGTTTTCACGGGCGTATTTTACTATACTTACGATTGGCGTGATGATAAACACTTTTAATTAGTTTTTTTTAAACACTAACTTCCAGATCAGGGATTTTTGAAAGATTCGAGCGTGTACATGCAATACGATGAACGCCCAGGGTTAGTTTTGGGGAATGGCGGAACGAAATGTGAAACCGATCTAGGTCCACGTTTAAACTCGCGTTTTCCCTGCTATCCAGTTATAGCGAACGATTCTTGATCCCCACTCCCAATGTCCAAGAAAGGTTCGGATTGTTTATTTGGATCCCACGTTGCTACCGTTAAAGATGAAAAAAGAAGACATTTGACGTGGCGCCGCATCGACTGTACGCGGTGGTACGTCGTCGTCGCGACGAAATTACGCGACACAGCATGCGTGACAACGCAGCGAAACAATCGCGTGGGCGGACATTAACGTTTGCGTAAACGCTCGAAAGGATGGGATGCATTGCGAAGTAGACACCTGGAGAGAGGGGCAGGAGGCAATGACCAGGTGTCCCACTGACGAGAACCTCATCCGCTGTCGACGAAATATTAAATGAAAAGGAATAAGCACGCGAGATTGGTCCAGGATCCGTGTATAAACTTGCACACTGGTATACCGTGCAACACTGACCCTGAATTCTTGAAACCTGCCGTTTCGAGCATATCGCATAAAAACGAAACGGATCGAGCGAGAGGGAAACGACTTGCGTTTTCGGAGATTGATAAAAAGAAGAATTTAAACTAGATTATACCGTTATCGTTTATCGTCACGTATGCCTTTACAACTCTGTATAAACATTATTGCTTTCGAAAGTAAACATTCCCAGAAAAGCAAGAGAACAATCTCTCTTTTGACGCATTCGGCCACTGGCGATTTTCCCAACAGGGAAAACCCGTTCCGTCCAACGATTCTTTCCTCGAAATCGATCAGCGCGATCGAGCTTATCGCTTCTGCGGAGAACAGAGGCCAATGAACGCGGTGTTACTTTCGTGATCGCATTGGTCTACTGACCCACTGAATGCACCACCGTAGCTCGCGCATCACCGTGAAACTTTGACTTTCTCGATGATCGACTTTGCCTCTTCTCCTTTTCTTTATATAAGGCGCCGGCAAACTCCACGAAATCTCGGGAGAAAAATGCCATGCGGTATACGCGACTCGCGATACATGCGCCGTCGCATGTGACGATAATATTGCGCGGCGTGTGGACTATTTTTGCAAACAAAAGGCAATAACAAGAGTACGCGTCATTGTAATCAGATACGAGCATACAAAGCGCCCCGTCGATGCTCGGGTGCACGCTCGCTCTTCTGTATGCGCGATTACGTAAGTGGATAAATATGTAAGTGCACTTTTCCAGGTTTCAGGGTTAGCACGACGTTGAAGCAATTTGCCTGCCGATGTTTCTCCACCAGCGTTGAAACTGTTTGTATTCCAACGGTACACGCTGGCAAATGGTTATCAAATGCTGGTGGTAACGTTATATAATTACTACGGGTTTCCAGCGTTTCTATAAAATGATTCTACACAATTTGCGCTCTTGTAACGGCGGTTGGTTTTTGTAACGCAAGGTATTTTTCAAGCACTGTGCTATTTCGTTTATTAAATCGGATGCACGATACATTACCTAAAAAGGATGTAAACTGGTCTGATGCATGCATTAGGTATATCTCATTTGTTGCATTTCGATGGATCATGCACCTTCCCCCACTGAGTTCTTCATTAATACCCTATGATGGTAATAATAGAAGTACGCCGGGGATTTTCATGCCACAATTTGTAAACAGAACCTGCAGAAAAGATGATCAAACGGTGGGAAAAACGCGGTACCCATTGTCACCTAACGACGCCAGCGCAAACGGCGCACTCGACTTTTTATAAACAAAAAAAAAAGAAGAAGAAAGAAACACCTTACGTCGCCGCAGAATAAGAATCACTCAAAGGCATCGGCGTTAAAATAAACGATAAAAATCCCCATTTACGACGTCGGCGACGCACAGTGTTTCGCGCATATGTAAATAAAACGTTCCGTGTACCTCGTAAAAAAGCATATATTCCGGCATTATGCAAAGCCGTACGCGCGCACGGAGTTGCTAAGCCATAGGAAAGTCTTAACTTTTCACGACGTTACCTCTCGCGCGAGCGTCGGTTCGCGACAGTTCGAGGATGAAAGTAGTTCTCTCGGCTCGTATCGAGGGACTTTTTTCCTATTCCGAAATGAAAACTTTTTAAATTATCGTCACTCACGGCACGAGAAAAGACGCGCGCCGTTCGTCACTCTTCCCATACCAGCCCGAGTTTCCGTGCCCTTACGTGATCGCGCTTCGCATCGTAAACATACCGGGCACCTCCCACCATCGCTACCCTAAGGGAGTTGGCTGCGTGATTTTCATAAAGCTCGGTATACAAGAGCCGTTGAGAGTTTCTTCCATTCGCGATGCATTTGTACGTCTCGTCTTTTTTCCCTGAAAACGGAACGTGAATTCGATACTTGCGTATGATAAGATTATGCTTGGATGCCAAGAAATACACTCTGATGCGATCGAGTTACATATGAGACTGGTTTTTTAAACCTTCCTTTTGGATTTCATCCGATGTTCAAACTCGAATGATCCATAAATGAAATAAAAGTTTTCATAAATTTTCGGCTCCAGGGCCTTTCAGCCAAATGTCGTTTAACGTCTTCAACATTGGATTTATCTCGGACCATGTGCGGCCTCACGAGCTGGTGTACGTTTGTTTCTTGCGAGGTCGCTCTTTTCAACGCCGTTACTTTTCGCGGCTTTCTTGGTTTCCTTCGAAGTACATTCTTCAAGTTTCACATCCGGTAGAGTTCCTCCACGTAACGAAAACAAAACATTTCCATTTTCCACCCAGCCAACTACGCAAAAATGTCCCTCAGCGAATCAATTCCGGGAGCACGATAAGTCAGGATGATGATGTACGTTCTCGACTGGATTTTCAATGTCATAATTATGGACATTGTGCATCATCATATATGCCGTATAAACGCGCACTTCCAGTATCAATACATCACATCCCGAACGACAGCTGTGGCCGTTGCGGCGCATTTCATTCGCCGTCGGGACGATTCGCCTCGTAGATAAAGCACACCGGAGGCTTTATCCGATATATTTATGCGCGGACTTTGGCTAGTAATAAATTCGCGAATTCCTCCCGCTGATTATTAACCCGATTAATTTCAGCGATAAAAAGAGGAGGCAAGTATTTTGGCAGAGATGTAACCGCGACCGGATGTCAATTTGCGTGCGGGAACTTTCGAGAGTTCAAATTTATACCGATTTTCAACCTCGCGAATTAGAGTTGATAACTATTATTACTGGGCTTTTTGTTGGTCTTATCCCTGAGCGTTTGTTTACTAAAAGACACCACCAGACTTCTTGGCTTAAATTGCTTAACCCAATAAAAAAAAAAAAACTGCATGTACACATCAAACTATGTCATTAACATTTTCATGACATATACATAAAATGACTTTTTAACCCTGACGCATTTCAAATACCGTTTGGCAAAACATTCTATATATTATATATATATTCATTTGTCAACAATTACCCACACAACGAATCGCACTTGCCGCTCATATACAGACGTGTTTTTATTCTATATCACTGACATAATTACAATGTTAATCATCCTTGACGCCGCGCTCCCGGACGGCCGTTTTGCCCACGACGCTTTTTCTAAATCGATCGTTCGCATTATTATTTATAGTTGCGTTCGATCAACGATCGAGGCGATTTTTTTTCCCCGTCGCAAATCATATGTATAATGTAAGCGCACCTTGCTCTAATTAAGGTCACTGCGGCCGCGGTCGTTCGTAATTTCGCAACGGTCCGCGGCTTTGATAGTAAAAGATTGTTCGTGTGTGTGTGTGTGTATGTGTGTGTGAAAAACAGGATGGCAAAACGTGCAAGACCGAGAATTCCGACGATAAAGTATTAAGCGATTATATCTGCATGTGCGAGTTCCATTTTCAAATGGATCATTATCATCTACTTTCATTGGTATCAATGTTGATGTTGTTACGTTGATAACAACGAATGACGATACTGATGATGATGATGATGACGATGACGATGCCGATGACGATGCTGACTATGATGACGATGTTGATAATAACATAGATGATACCAAACTAAACATCACTTTACACGACGGACAAATTCTTTTCTCATTCGCATGACAAATTTTTGCTTACAATGTAAACAAATACAATATTCTTTGCAGAGTTTTACGCTCCAAGAAAAATTGCATTCATGAGCAGCATCGAGAACTCGTTAATCATGCTAATTAACGTATGCGTGTAGGTCTCTACGATTACTTTACTTCAATTCTATGCAAACTTCACTGCACATTTTCTGTCGGATAATAAGATTTCTTCTCGCGGTTCTCACCGCCGATTGCGCAATATTACATACTCTTTCGGCTCGAATTGTGGGAAATTTGATTCCATTTATAAATAATGTTAAATTATGCAACATTTATATTCGATAGATTTTCTTGTCTGTTTAGTTTTCAAAACATTTTGTTGTGTTTTCAATATTTTGATATGTTTGACGCCATACGATATAACGGTGACGATATGACGATGATGATGGTGACGATGATGGTGATGACAATGATCACATTTTTGTTTACATCGTGGACGAAATTTTTAATTGAGCGAGAAAGGGTGGACTCCCCAGTTCTAGACCGTAGTGACTACCAATTCATCATCTTCCCACCCTCCAGGTCGCCAAGTGACATATCAACACAGCACCGCCGAGCCACGTCGTAAAACATTGCTTCGGGATAGAACCATTTTTAGTGGTCTCCGGGGTCTCACGGATATCGCTGCGAACAAGACCCGCTCCTATCTCATTATCAGTTACCGAAGACCGTCTATTACTTTGTCTCCTCTTCGCGGCCGTAGAGCCGTCTCGATGAAAATTGATTGTCTCGCCCACTAATGCTAACTATAGCGGTGCTCATGCTAATAATGATACTTGGCAATTGGTACATTCGAACACGAACGCGACAAACGGTGGTGGTATTGGTAACGATTGCGAGAGATGCCGGGGATGATGATAATAGAACCACGACGACGAGAATCATGAAAATGACCATACGACAATAAGAATCGTTCGAAATGGAACACCTTAATTAGCAGGTATTAAATATTACGCTCAAGATTCAAGGACGGTAGTCTTGCGCAATTCATGAATTACAACTATTACGATATTAATTATATATCTATGTGCTGTATACGGCGTATTCGCATGTAAGAGAGAAACGACTCCGCGGTAATCGATCCGGAAAACGCACTGGAAAGAGCGCGTGCGACGCAAATCGGCGTAAAACCGCGAGGAATTCTCACTGGGGCACATATACACGCGAAAGATGAATGCACACTTGAAAGAACCTGCTTTGCACGTGCATTAATACGCAAAGGTATTACGAACACACGCTCGTTTCACATCCTTGACTTCCTTATAAGTGAGTCGCGAATCGGCGTTACGACACGCGCGGAGTTCGCGACTCTGCCGACGTATGTGGGACGAGACGGATCGAGAAGGAAACGGAAAATACCTGGACGAAAAAAAAGACCAACGAACTGATATTTGGGTTCAATTCGATCGTTCCATTGATGGCGAGGCGCGAAAAGTGTTAAATTAAAAGTGGTCGATTTATCCATGGTCGAGGAATCGTCATCGTTGATCGAAAGTTTCGACATTAGTTCATTGAATAAACAGGTTTTCGTGTCCGATTCGTGGCAGTGATTGCTTCCTTGCGATTCAGCGCAGTGCAGTCATCCATTATTATTCCCTTGGGGCTATTTGCATTTAAATTCTTGGTACAATGCTGTCGGATGGCTTCGTCAGCGGCGGAACTCGCTTTTGCTAATTTTAAGCAGATTGCGTTAAAATGTTTAGCCTCACCTAGTCGAAATCACGCCTATAACCATCGTGCCATCGCAATGCGGCAGGAAAGAAAAATATTTCAGCCGTCCAATGTATATTCCCTCGGCGTATATGAAACGCAGTAACTTTAATGTATGCGTGCCGTTCCTCCTCCTTGCATACAAAAGCATCGTTGAATAACATTTGCAGTTTCTTATCCGGTTCACGATAACGAATCATCTTCGGCTGTCGGTCGGTGTATTATCCTAGCGCCGCGAATATTGTAATGAAGAGAAGTTGATCGATGGGAACATCGGATGGCGCGTCATTACGCAAACGGAATTAACGATGATTCGATTATGCATTACGGCTATTTGGATTCTGCCCGTTAGTATTTATGCATCGTTAAACAATGAGCGCGACCGATGCGGTTTCGGTAATAATGAATAATTTCATCGATAATTTCTTTTATTCAGGCATTTCCGAATACCTTCACGTGGGTTATGTAGTTGTACGAGTTGTTTCTTCTACTCAACGATGTTCAAAACCACATCTCGATAGAGTCAAGCAGATTTAGTATCGTCGCGATTGGTTGTTTTGTTAACAAATCAACTTCTTACTTCACTGACCATCAATTCAAGACTTAATCTGTTATTCAACTGGAAGACAGACCCTTCTTGTAACAACTTTACATAGATCGGTGTCAGCCATATTGCTCGTGGTAGTTCTGGCTTGTAGACCTCTTCTTCTCGAACGTCTATGCGGTCTGTGGACTGGTTCATCGCGCATCCTCCCACTATTAATCAGTCCCATTGGATCTGGTCATTGTTTATTGGTTTCCCCTCTTTTTATCGGACAACTGCGCATACGCCAAAGTCACCTTGACCCAACATTGTGTCTAAAATTACTATTGTTTTTTTTTTTTCTTGAGATAGTAACCAGATCTTTCCACATCAATAGTGTAATTCGACATTCCTCCATTTTTGTTTTCTCTTCATTCAGGCGTTCCTCAGCACCCGCAATTATCTAGCTGCAATAAGCGGAATCGACAACTGCGACACAGTTACGGACAATGGACTTCTGAATTAATTACCATAAAACCATTTCTATTATTTTTGCGTAGGAAGTCGCTTTACCTACACGCGTTTCATCGGCGTTTCGCCATCCTGACATGTGCAAATGCAATCAATCTCTTTTATCGCCGCATTGTGTTCGATGTTTTTATTTTTTTTTTTTACTCCAGCGCCGACTAAAAAACTCAATTCGCTAATTTTGCAATCTTCGATATCCGTTAAATCGTATTTCGGCAACCGCGTACGTTACCTAATTGGGAATGATAATGGGGCAAATCCAAGTGGTAATACCTATCGCCGCGTTATTATTAATATTCGCAGTATATTGTTTCGGCGCCGTAGGAAACGCCGCTTTCGACGTGTACGTATACAGTAATTCCGGCGCTGCTGAATTATTGTGCATTACGAATGTCAGCCTGTTATTGTCGACGTCACGAGTTCATTAAAGGATCCATCAAATCGGGTAACTGCCTTGCCAGCATTGAAATCAACCGGGAACGAAGTACTCCAATAGCACGAGCTGAAATCGTAACTGGAACCACTGTCACTGTTTTGTTGTTGTTGTTTTTTTTTAGATGTTCAATTACACGAAATTATAAAAACAAGGTTAGAATTCAAAGTAGAGTAGAGCCAAAGTACCAAAATGTTTCACTTTTGTGCGCATTAATCTTCGACCATCTCGATTTACGACTGGAATAAAAATTTGACAAAAGTGTCTTGTTGCGTTTGTCATGCGTATTTGTTATTTTTACACTCGATTATATTTACAGCCCTCGAAAAACACCAGTGATATATACCCATACAACGCGAGTTTATATCCACGCTAGTAAAATATTCGTTAGACATTAATCTGAATTTATGACAATGGCGGGAGTTAATATCCTGATAAATCAGCTAGAGTGAAGAACAGCGTTTTACAATTATTGAAAGAACGTGAGATTCATGTGACGTTATTTAACGTCAGATTACGGATTTACTAGCCACTACATCACGCCGAATAATAAAGATCGTCTAATTTTTGAAAATTTTCATGCGCGTCTAGTTCCTACGCAATTATAATCTATATATACAAGAAATTTCATCGTCCGTCCACAATATTATATATATATTTTTTTTTCACGATTACGCAAGTTCGCGAGTCCGCTCGATGTAATTGTAACGGGTAATTGCACGTTCGGTCGGGAGGATAAACGGAAGTGACTGCACGTAACCCGCATGTTATACCTAGAATTATCCGAGTTTGCCGATATGAACGGCAGGCCTGCATGTGTGCGGAATTGCAAGCCGAAGCGTAGCGAAACTCCAACAAATAGCAGGCATATACGCTACGATTCGTAGGAACAACTTATCCTCCCACGCGATTCGCTCTCTAGGCGATACTGTTATGCTGGTCAAAATATCGAGACAGTCTGAACGCCATTGTTAATTCATCCGTCGGAATTGAAAATTTACTCGCAAACACACCAGCGTGTTTACGCAGCTCCATCAATGATCATCTGTATCAGAAATATCCAATGTTCAACATTTCGACGATTATGTTCAACCTTTAAACTGCCGGTATTTGAGGGACCGGGAAGTCCTTAAAATCGCCCTTGTATCATGTATCAACTATGTACAAAGTTCGCGTCATGGGGTCGAGCACACGTATCGGCTTCCGGTGGTCTAAAGGTTAATGAGCTCGTTATGAAGTATCTTAAAATACACCGAAGCTGAGACATACAATGTCGTTAGTGGCCAATTTAATCGTCGCGAGTCTTGGCGTAATTGGTCACGCGACTTCCAGCACATAAGATGTTTTTATGTAGTTTTTGCTAAAATGTCATAACTTTATCAAGTTCTCCTTCGTGAAGAATCGACAACTGCGCATCCAATTCCATTTATCCGCGTGCCGATAGAATCTTCTTTTATAGGCGTGTTCTACTTCATTGCAATCGGAACTTCAGGTATGCCGGCATGATGTCCACTTTGCGCTGATCATAATAACATTTCCGCCCTGGCAGTGGCGCTGCTCTTCTCAATCAAATTCCAGGTTTTTTAGAACGTCATCCGCATCACGATTATGCATCGTTCAAGTACATTCGATTTTCCCATTTCCTAACTCAAAAGAAAGATTGAAGCGAAGTCGATCGTGTGTTTACGCGCATCGGGGCACGATACAAAGTAGACCAATAACGAATAAAGAGAATCAAAACTCACCACACCTCGGACCCCCGTAATCATCGCGTCGGGAATTGTCGGTAATTGCGATCTTGCGAGCGACCATTAAAGAAGTCGAACGAACGAGAAACGACGCGTAACTTCGAGGCTTGGGATCCGAACAAAGGAAAAAAGTACTCGATTCGACCCGAGGAAAGAGACGTCGGTCGTTAGAGGAGGTGACATCACGGTTCTCGTCGAGGCGCACCGTGTAAACGCGCGTACGGGCGCATAATGTTCGAAGGGAATGAATAAGTACGTGTATCTACATAAATAAACGGGAATTTTACGTGCCGGCTGAGCCATCTCTATAAATAAATAAAGGCACCATCGAAGAGAGACGCGGCACTCGTCAACGGTGCCAGTCAATATTTGAGAGTGCGCGATTTCAAATAGGCGCAACGCAGAGACGCAACGCCGACAGGCAAACATCGCGAAACTCGCATCTCGGGATCGCAGCCCATGATAATTAAGCGCGGTTATGTCATCCATCTTGGCGAATTAGTCAACAGTGACTATATGCAGCGCGAAAAAAAAGAAAACGACCTATTGTTTGGAAATGATAAACACCAAACTTTCACTGTTTGGATTAAAGGGAAGGAAGTATAGAGAATTGTATTCGCTTAATAATGTCATTCTACCGTCCGTGGATCCAGTAACTGTTGGGGTTTTCCGACTCGCGTTCCGAATACGTTAAGCGAACCGTCATGGTGAGTCTCCATAAAACTGGAAATACAACGATATTCAGGACATGTCGAACTTGACCCTCGCTGTCACATCAATTATGGCGACTGTCCGGTAAGCGCCGATGATGATACCTAATGAGTGCTCCACTTGAGGTTATTAGCTAATTGCTCGATTCCCCGTCGCGAATCGCGCTTAATAGGCGACCACGGAGAGAAATCTGGCGCGGCTGGAACGTGTCAAGTCATCTACTTATAGAGTAGGAAGATTATCCAAACTCTCCTAAACATCAATAAGTTTTTGGTTTATCGACAATGAAATCGGAGAAGGGACTCGGTAATGTCGAGAATATACGAAATCTAACCGACGAATCGAATGAAACCAACGCAATCATGGTGCAACTCTTCATCTTGTCATCTTCAAAACTTTGCACCAAATAAACAAATATAGTCTCAAAATGTAAGCCGAGAGAAGTGACATCAATTTCACATTATTATGCAAACGATCTTTCTGTTCCGAGACATCCGCTAACGCGAGCGTTCAAATCCTTAAACAAATACCGGAGGAAAATAAATCACAGTCAAACGCATCACTTGTCAATAGCGGTGCCAAGTTCGTTAATTTTGGCAACGTCGGGTCTATTCGTGCTACAACGTTACGTGCATCAGACCGAGTATTTCGCGATCGGGATGCCATGAGTAGGCAATCGATTCTCCCGACGATTATCTAATCATCAACGACTAAAAAAAAGACAAACCTATAACGAAAGAGCAATAAATTGCCGATCGTAGAAAAAGTTTCCCGCAGTGACATTTTCCATGGAAATGGTGTAACAGATTTTCCCTCGGCGGATTAACGAGACAACAACCAGCTCCGTACCATGTTACACGTCCCAAACATTCCGATTCGCCTTTGGTTTGCAGCGCGGCAAAGCCGAACACGTTGCTGCCGCGTCGATTCAATCGATTCGCCCGGTAAATAAAGTACTACGCGGCTATGGATTTACACGGCATTATCGCGCTCGGCAGGATATTGCATTACCCAACGCGATCGACACGTTCGAGATGCTCGGGTGGCGATCGGAAGCTCGCCAGTATTGTTTCGCTTTCCTCGAGCTTTTCCATTGCACGCCGAAGCTTGCACGTGTTTAGTTCATGATTAAAAATAAAAAAAAAAAAAAAAACGGATACGGTTATTTTTGTTAGGTTATGGTCGAAGTGTTACTCTTATATCTTATATACCACGTTAAACAATGTTATGTTTATTAAACCAATATACAGATTATTTTCACATTAAGTTTTGGTTCAAATTACGTTATGGATGAAGTCGAAAAATTCAGGAACCCTAAGTGTACACACGTAAAAAAAAAACAGCCTGATGATTTTCGCTTACTCCAGCATTAACTTCTTTATGAGCGATTCGATCGATCAACCGTAAAACCGATAGTATAGACGTAAAGTGCAAGGAAATTCGGCCAATGAAAAGTATATAAAATCGACCATCATTGGTCTAATTTCGTTACGTCACGTTTGCGTTCGTCTTTTACGTTCATCGCTGATCCAGCTTAGGGACTAAAAATTCATGGGAATAAATAAATCGCCATTTGTAATGCGACTTTTTCGCGTACGTTCGAATGGATCGAAATTCCGACTCGAAAACAACATTTGGAGAGGTTATGTTGGATCCGCATCAATTATGACGAGGTTCGTTCCTCCAGTCGCGCATTAAAGGCCGCCACGAGACGGGTACTCCTTTAAGAGAAAAATATGAATAATTTGCAGGATAGTCGCGAGACTGATATTTATGGAGCAAAAAAAAACTGAATGAAATCTACCGACGACATTTTGCGATAAATGAAAAATCACCTTTATCGACGATGCTCGCCGGTGTATCGGGTGAATTTGAAACCGGAGTAATGTCGCATCGTCTTTCTGCAATTCTCACGCGGGCCTTGCCTGATTGTCGACGCGAGGTTCACTTTTCGTCACGCGATCTAAGTCGATCGATAACAATGGAATTCGAACAAAGGATCGAGCGAAACAAAATTGTCACTGGGAATCACACGTTATTACGTTCGCGAAATACCCGGTGAGATCGATTATTATACAGCGACGCGACACTCCATCGAAGACAGTATCAGGAAACAATTGCCTTTACGTTTATCACTCTGTCCTGTTCGACCAATCGAAATGGCCGTAATCAAGGAAAAACGAGGTATTCGACCAACCGTTTTTTATATTTTTCTGATCTCATGGATTTGCGAACGCAAGGATTACGTCATGAGTTACTAAAAAAAAGACGTAGGATTCTGTAAAAATTAAGGTGACTTTACATGAACTTTGTAAATTTTTACGTATATTTTGACACAAATAAAAACAAAACACAGGAAATGTTTGGTTGGATGTGAAAACTGGTCATGAAACCGCACCCTAATGTCACCGCGTTCGTAAACATCGATGTCGTTAGGATCACATGATTTTCGAACCCTTCAAGGGGATTACGTGTGAAAGAAATCCCTAAAATTTTTAAAGTTCGTGAAAATACGGCCTTAGGATTTTATGAGAATCAATCCTAAAGGTGTGTTTTTAAAACTTTATCTTCTCACACCGTATATACGGAACGGATCTTCGCGACAGGGACCAATCGGATTCGAGGGGTTTTGACATTATTATCGAATTAAGTGGACAGTACCTGGTACGGAGTACGGCGCAGTTTGCGGTTGCGGCGCCCAATAGGACTGACTGATTGCAGGGTAATACTTGGGCGTACCGAATTGCGCGGTGGTGCCCAGGTACTTCCTGCTCTTCATCGCCATGATCGTCGCTGTCCTCTTCCCAGGATCGTTCGCATCGACACTTTTCCCGAGGACGTCGTTCCTTGCACTAACGCGGCACCACCGGGAGTTCTCTGTCACGGCCATACACTGGATTCCCACCGAAAGCAGGGCTCCATCAATCGGAACGGCGGCGACGCACGGGCAGGACGTGACTCGCCGTCGGAATGAGCGGGTACGTGCGGATATCCGAAGCTTCGGTAACGTCGTGGCGCTTCGTCCTCGCAGTAGGAACAAGGATGGGACTTACGTAAGTGCGGATTGTGCAACGTCGTAATTCGCCGATACACCGCGAACACACACTCGTGATAACGACCGCTCGACGTACCACTCGCGTATATCACTACTCACTGCCTTTTATGTATTAGGTACTCCTCGACGAAATTCGAACGTGAGTTTTTGGAACGCCGACTTCGGAACACCTGTTCGATTTCGCGCGCACGTGCTTTCGCGAATTTCGAGTGCAGGGGAGAGACTCAGAAGCAAGAAAGCTTCGGTACCAGATCCATGCGTGCCGAGACGGAGTGATTCCGTCTTGATGAAAATAGCCGTCGACGGAGCGTAACTAATGCGCGTCTCGGTGCGGCGACGTACCTGGTGCGAGTCGGCGCGTCGTGTTCGCCAACGACTGATGGTTCGCCGCTCCGCACGTGTTCCTGCACCCGTCGTCGTTTCGTCAGCACTCGCGAATCCTCCACGAACACGTGCACAACAATGCAAGAGAGTGAAAGAGGGACCGGCGGAAGAATGCACCGCGGAATTGGTGTACTACGTATTAGTGTGTGTACTTTCACGGTTCACCACCACGTGTGTCGGTACCGCGCGCACACCCCGAGTGTACACGAGAGTAGGAAGAAGAAGCGCAGCCTCGTCTCCCGGTCGATGGCTGGACGACGTTCGTCGCTCGACACTCAACAAGTGAGCACCGGCGCTCGTTCGCTCCTCTCCTCTGCCTTAACCAAGTCGCTCCTTCTCTCGCGCTCTTTCCCTCCGTGTATACGTAATGTGTATACGTACGTATTCCTCCACCACCACCTACTCCTCCTCCTGCTCCTCCCACCCTCTCGCCGCGCACGAGGAGATTCGACGTCGCTCCTCTTCTCGCTCCCACCCGCCATCCGTCTCGCCCGATTGCTTCGTCGTCTCTTTCGCGGTTGGCGGTTCGAACAGCTGATCGCCCCGCTGCATATAGATATATAGGAACAACGAAGTGCACCGCCACTATAACAGTGTTACTAATTCGCATCGAGCGAATATTCCCTCCCAGGAGTGTACAGTGATCTTGAACGATAAGGAACAATGGAATGTTAATAATGTGGAGCACCGGCGAAGGCGACGCTTCGAAATAACCTTTTACTTCGATCTCGTCGAGTCTCGTCGTCTGCGTTTACGAGAGTTGCGGGAAGAATATTTTAAGTATAAACAGACGGGAACGACGTAAAGTGACGCGTGGCGGGGTAGGATAGGGGAGGAAAGGGGCGGACGGATTTTTCGTAATGCCTTCTTCGACAGTCATAGTCGATGGGGAATACTAATTTTAGTTGGTCGTTTTTGTACTTCGATTTGTGGCGCGTTGCTCGCTCAGGGGAAAGGGGTAGGGGGATGGGGGATAGGGTGAACAGTTTCGTCCGATCGATTTTTAGCCGATCTTGCGGGCTGGCCGAGTTCTATACAGCGTGTGTTTTTCGGGACGCATATCGACTCTGCATTTCGATCTTGTCGCGAGTATTGGCTTTTCATCTATTTCGCGTTAGAGTTTGTTCGTTACCCCAGCAAATGGATAAAAAAGTATTGAAATGCATTCATTTTGAGAGTCTTTGAATTTGTACTTTGGGAAAAACGCATCGATTTTTATCCGCAATGCGATTCTATTTGTTCATATACGAAAATTTGATTTTTTTTTAATCCACGTCTGATTCATGCAGATGGCGTATGCATTTCTTATTCGTCGTTGCAAATTGGCAAGTGTAAATTTGAATCAACGTGAATGAAAAATAATATAAGTGGGCTGTTGATGCGTTTCTATACGGATTTTTGAGTATGAAAATTTGTATTTCAATCAAATTTGAATCCATTCACTTTCGTGAATGTGAATCCTTCCCTATCATTTTCAATCCAATTTTTCACCATTTCTGACTCTTCGATCCTTTTTCGTTTACTGGGATTTTATCGGGAATACTATTTTTGGATTCAAATGGATTGAAATATAAATATTCATACTGAAAAATCCGTATAGAAACGCATCAACAGCTCACATTCATGAAAGTGAATCATTCTCTATCATTTTCAATCCATTTCTGACTCTTGAATCCTTTTTCGTTTACTGGGATGGCCCGTTAATGCGTTTTAATCCATATTTCCGAATAAGGAAATTTGTAATTCATTCAATTTGAATCCAAAGATAATATTATCGAAAACGTGTCCTATCACTGTAAAAAATTTGTCGAAAAAATTTCCAAAAAAAAAGTAGTGCAGCTAATAACCATAACGTTTTGGTACGAAATATTGACGTATGAAATGTGCAAATTTTTCCTAATAAATGTCCGATTTTTTTTTAGGAAAGTGTCATTTTCTTATACTATTTTTCAGAATATTTCCGCCTATAAAATCGGGATATTGTCTAAAATTTGTTGGAAAATATCTTGTAATTTCGGAATTTGGAAACATCCAATGACTTTTCGGAAATATAGTACCACATTTGGAATTTTGATGAAACGTAATAGTCCATATTTCCTCATTTTGTTGGAAAAATGTCCAATTTTTTTTCGACATTTTGTACAATGAGTATCCATTACAATATTTTACCTTCTTTGCCCGATATATATTTCAACATTATCGGTGAATATTCCATCATTTTCGGAAAATGTCTGATTTTGTTAGGAAAATATACTTTTCGTATTAATAATGCGTCTGAATCCAAATTTCTGAATAAGAAAATGTATTTCTATTAATCTGAATTGAAAATAAGTTTTACCAATAAAATATGCCGTTAATACACACTGTAATTGAAACTTATATGTATAGCTTTTGTTTCAATTCATCGGAGTGAAAAAATAGTTGTCTTATTAATATAGTTTTCTAATATCTTTGTAATTTTTTGTAATATAGCGTTGTATGCGTTTCGATATGAATGAGGAACTTATTCTTCCAGCTAGCATTAATAAAAAAGGTTTATTGTAAAATATTTCTGAAGTAAAAAGTATAATTAATCGTATATATACTTGAATTTGTCAGCAGTTTTTACTGAAAGAACATTTCTAACGATGTATATTACGATTTTCAATTTTATTGTTATTTTATGCTAGTTTCTATTGTAGTGATGATGTTAATAAATATAGATTATCGACGTTGGGAATTTTGACCCTTTCTTAGCTTTGTCAGTTTTTGGAAAGTTTTTTTCATTCTATTAAAAGTTTTTCCCATTTTCAGCTATGTTATTTCTATTACTTTTATCATTCATTCGTATTTTTTTCTATTCTTTCATTGGTCGTTCTAAATATTTTGAATCTTGTTCCCTAGTAGAAATCTGTTTCTAAATATCCGGGCGCAAGCTGGGCCCTGACTCGCGCCTTGATAGATATCCGGGCGCGAGTCAGGGCCAAGCTTGCACCC
>JAPYZR010003356.1:0-16012 GCA_030522945.1 Trichopria nigra
ATATCTCAATTATATATGATCATATCTGGAACATATATGATCCAGATATAGCCATATATAATTCAGATATAATTATATCTGAATCCATTTTTTCCCGGGCTGCTTGGTAACATTACTAATCATGTTCCAGCAACGTTTCAAAATTACACTGGCAGAAAAAAAACATACCTGAGATGTTACCTTATTACTTTATGAAACGTTTTACATGACACGTTAACGAAATGTATATATTGCAAAGTCACATGAACGTTTCTTTAAAGTGACATTTGAAACGTTACAATTTGCCCAAGCAATAATCTTCTTACTAACGTTATTAACTACCTGTCTCTGCGAGGTTTCATAATTACTATGATGCGCGTTAAGTTACTATATAGAGTTTTCTATTAACGTTTCGAATGTAATAACGTTTCATGGAAATTATTTCTTGTACGTTGCCGAGAGAGTTCAAGTCAAACGTTAGGTGGCGTGCAAATTTCAAAGTGAAATTGAGCAGAGTTTTTATTAGTATTGTATGACTTTCCTACTTTTTTGTTTGTTATAAACATATAATAAGTAAAATATTCTAGTCTATTTGTATTTTTTATAATAATAGATCACACGCATCTACGGAATGATGGTAGAAGTAACCTTTTAATCGCCATGACCTAAGACGAGATATAGTTTCCTTTTACTCCCGATGGAAAATCAAACACATCATCAGTGATTGAGCCTTTTGACGCCATGTTTCATTCTTTATTTTCATTATTGATAATATAGGTTTAAGAGTAATCTCTCTTCTGGATCCTCCGATTGCAAACTTCAAGTACCATCAACAATCCGACGCAACACATTTTTTACCCAAGTACATTTGAAGACCCCATGAAGTCTCGATCCATAGCAAACTCGACTAGGTCGGTTTACTTTCGAGCATTTAGAAACTTCACTATTCAAAACGCGTAAATAACTCGTAGCATCAAGTCAGCGTTGCATTCAAATGTTGCAATACAAATTGAATTGTAACTACCAACGTCTAGTTCGGGCATTAAGGCAGGCAGTATCCGTTAGCGAAGTAGACTTTGTAATTTCAAACGATCTGATTGATGGGTATATCCACCACATTCTCAATACTTGGGAAAAGATTTACGCCGCGCGGACCCATACAAATAAACATGTGTTACATTAATTGCAATAGTGGGTTATACGACTTTAAAAACTTCCCACTGGTGCGCCAATTAACCGGCGATGTGCGCCGAGTGGATAAGACGAGATTCATTTTTCACCACTGATATGTCATTCTCTGAAAATTCGAAAAACGCATTAGCGATGCACGTGACACAAATTCCATCCGGGGATTACCGATGTAAAGAAGTCGGGCAAGGGGGATAGGGTATATAGGGCCAGTGCGGTGCGAATCGCTACACCGAGTGCGAACACTTGGCAGAGTGCAATGTATATTGCAATCTATAAATAATTCATGGCTACAATATAATATAATATATACATGGCAATACTTGAAAACGAAGACAAAGATATTGACTATTTTTTTAAATATAATATATTTTTTTAAATTATCCACTTTTGATCTATATTGTTCGACATTCGTTTGAAATCCAGATGATTTGGGTAATTATCATTGTTCTTATTAAAAAGTATGTACAAAGTTTTATGTTAGACACGAATACACGAATGATGAAGAGCGGGCAGAGTCGACAAGAGGAATAATCAATGCAACGACCGTGTATTTGCATGAATAGCAATCAAACGCATCCAATCGCAAAAGATAAGTATTTCTTACTTTCAGTCGTGGTGCAAATGGATTTTGTGAAAAAGCAGTATATGTGTACAGGCCAAAAGCCACTGCCTCTCCCCTCTAATAGATTTTACTCATTTTTCTCCCTCGACAGCGACTCGAGACCCCAAGCGCCCCGCACAAATGAACTGAATCTTTATATGCGGCTTGTCCTTTTCTATGTCCGGATAGATTTATTCGTTTAAATCATAAACAAAAAGCATCATGTATACCAAATAAACGTGATATTTGATAGGAACGATTGAAAAAAAAAGTGACACCGTCACGTCTCTATATGTATTTGATAAATGGAGCGATTACATTGAAGAGTCTATAGTATTTTAAGAATAGCCCTGAATGAAAGTTGCTACCAATGAAATTGACAATCATCAACTGTCCAGAATATCAATCATGCGCAGATCGAATCACGGGATCCATTTGAAAAGCGCATCTTGATAATGAAAAAATTAATTTCTTTAATTGATGATATTTGTCAGCCATACACGTCTGCGGAAGAATTGATAAAAAAAGAAATCGTATATAATCTGTCGGGTCGATATTAATATTAAGTCTTTGCTGATGAGCATTGATTGATAAGTCTTATTATCCAATACGTTCGTGGTTAGTGAAGGCATTGACTCTGTGTGTATCGCATGGAATTTTAAGATATGCCGAAAGACACGAGGAATTAACGTGCTCATTCCTGAATACGAAATACTCGATGAGATGTAATTTCGTAATCGTTCGATCACTCTGCTCGATGACTTTCACTTGTAAACAAATCTTTTTACGCTTTTTACATTTCCAATAGATATAACGACATAAATAGACTTGTCAATAACATAACTGAAACTTTTAGAATCAAGTAAATCTTGATCAAAATGAATTTAGATCAAACTGAAGCACAACATATTCCTGCCATCAGATGTATTTGTATTCGGTTCGGGGGATATCCGTTAACGCATTTCCTGATATAAATAAAGTCTTGTTTACATATAAGATCCGTCTTGTTTATATGAACCGAAAAAGCACATATCCATTGGAAACTTATATAATGTGGAAAAGCTTCTTTATTTTTAATCTGCAATTGCTACTTATTTATATAAAATATATCATAGCGTCAGCTATGCATTTTATCGACACTTCTGGAATCGATTATGTACAAAAGTATAATAAATATTATTCACGAGAAAGTGTTTACTTGGCACCTATTCCTCGCGCATTATCGCTGTGATTGATTCCAAAGATTACAATAAATTTAGACAATATACAATATAATTGCAGGATCCAATCATGATTGTCATCGCGGAGGCACGGTATTCTTTGAATATGTACATAATCTGTATGTTTATCAGATGATGCATACTCGTACTCATGTCACTGATTACGATTCAATTACATCGTCTGACACAAGGCAAGCGAGTACTGAATTAACTCGGCTGGTTTTTAATTTTTTTAAATTTTGGAAAAATATCCAAACAAAAAAAAAAAAAAAACAATCTAATCGCAATCTATACAACAATGTACTTTTTGTTATTACTGCCCTTCAATCAGATTGTACGGATAACGTTAGTGTACGTATTTTCCTTTTTTTTGGAAAACCCCACGTAACAAAATGTACTGATATGATTTAGATATACACATGTACGTTGTGAAATATTTTCAAAATCGCTTTTTCAGCTTTTAAATTTCGAGCTTGTTCACATTTTTGAATTAACATTCTGCAAGTTATCTCTTGAACAAAACGTCGTATCAACATGAATTTCTTTTCAACGTGTGATGTCATGCGCTCGAAGCAACGATAGAATTGTTTCGTTAAGAAAATGTCACATGAGGGAGAAAAAGTTTCGATTGCAATTTCCATCAACGAAATGCTCGATGGTTTTAGCATATTTATAAGATTATAAAGTCATTGTCAAAAAGGCAAAATTTAAAATGGGACGTTGAGGAAGGAAGGGGGTTTTAAATTCAATGTTAAAAATGCAAAATCCGAAATGTTTCGTACTTCCCAAGATACTAATTAGCTGTATGATGAGAATCGTGATCAGCACAATCGTATCACGGGTGAGTCATTCATAATGTCGTCTGCGTATGTGTGCCTTCTACATATATGTGTAGAATCTGCAATACGTAGTGACGTTATCAGATTACAATTTTCAACAAAAAAAATTCTGTCACACGAAGTTAGGCATTTTAAAATCTATTCGTATGAAAATACTAATAAATAGTATATAGTTCGATAGAAGTGCAGGTTATTCTCGCATTCTAGTAGTTTGGATCGATTAACGTTTTCTTCATACATCAATGAAAAAAAAAAATGTTTGTTATCTGTTACGGATTCAGGTTTTAATAAATATTTGTAATAATATAAATATATCCTTTATAAAATTTCCTTTCGTTAAAAAAGTCGTGTCTTCAAGTTTACAATTTACACCTGCAACCATATACACATATAGAAATCTTTTAGATAAAATCATCGGAAACAAAATTGTTCTTTACGATTGTAAATCCCAAAAGAAAATTCTTGCAACCGCTCAAAGTGCACTCGCAGCCGTACGCACGCAATAGTGAGCATAAAAGTTTACCCCGACAAAGTGTCCCTTCCACCGTCCTTGGTTTTCGCAGTTATCAAGATTTCGAAGCTTTTTTTCGTGAAAACGCAGTCGAGGCATGCGAGTCTCCGTTACGGCGCACTTGTACAGTGGTTTGCGTGCCACGTCGAGCAAGGACGCGGCCAGGGAACAAAAGTCAAGTAGTCGATAAGGCAAATAGGCACTCGGTAAAGTTCGCCGAACAGGGAAAATGACAGGAATTGCAGGGGTAAATGCTAAGGGGACAGAGCAAAAAAAAAACGATAAAGAAACTGACTGATATCGGAAATCATCCCTGTTTCGATGACACTGAATTTTTTCATTTCGACATATATACGAAGAATTTTTTTACAGTTGGCTCTCGTAATATTGGAAAAAATTCACTAATCATAATGACAATGCATCAAGTATAAATATAAACGATATTGCGGATGACCATCAGACACTGGTCTACAATCCTGGTACAACTGGAACTTTCCAAGCCACTATTGAACATTCATTATCAAAATATAGAAGACTGACGAATTTCGAAAAAAGAATATTGAACTAAGAACGAACTTAATTATTAGAAAGCATTTTATGCATACAGCACAAACGAGGACATGTTATACTCACTCTGGATATCGAGAATCATCATATATACCCTGGGAGAAAACTGATTTCTCAAGTCAGCCAAAAAATCTTTTTCGAGTCGGCGATTGAACTGACGCGAAAATTTCGACAGCTGCCGTTCTTTGCTATCTATCTGGGTCTTGTCGTATCTCGATTCGATGGGACTATCGATATTTTTCGACGGCGAGTCAATATCCGAGAATTTGTTCACTCGCATCGACGGATCATCCATCACGAATTCGTCTTGGTGGGGAATGTTGTAAAAAAAAAAGTTACGACTGTGCAAATCGTTACGACGACAATGATTTTTTACATTGTTATCGATATGGTTTTTTCCTCATTCGGGATTTGCATGATACCTTTCGTATTGTTTGGTCTCTACCAATTATGAAGGTATCCAAACCTATAATTGGCCTCATCATTCTGATGTATACCTTCTGACATGTCAATTCTTTAAGTTCCACCGGCAATTAATAGCAAAATTTAATTTGTTTGATTTTTTGTTGTTTTTTTTTGTTTTATCATAATTTTAAATGCGGATATAACAGCGATAATGGCGATCTGTTCTGATCGAGATTCGAGATCGAGGAAAAAAGGATATGGAAAAATTTCTCATGATTTGGTTCCAAGTAATTTATTATTATCAAAATATAAATTACTTTATCATTTTCAAGTAAAAGATGTCAATATTAAAGTTTGAAAAACATTTCATTTATTTCTTTTACAATATATTTTTAGGTCGAAGTAATAAAAAGTCTGCTGTTCAAATAATCGCAGCGTAATTACATTTCATCTTAAATTTCAAGGACCGCGAGATAGTAGACTGGCTAAATTTGACAGTGGCTTATTAAACGTTATCTATATTCTCTTTCGAGTTCCGAGCGTGCTTGATCTCAGGGCCACCTGTACACCGTGGGATCGGATGGTGCGTGTGAAGCAGATCTGTCAGTAGGGAGGAAACGACAGTCCAAACAACTCTGTTGATAACTGACAATATATCAAAAATATGATACTGCATGTTCTGTATATTATTATAAAATTTTTATATTTAACTTGCTCCGAGCACCCCAAAGGCTTCGATGATGATAGCGACGACGCCTCGTTGAAGTGAAATGATGGAATGTAACAAAAGTTCTGATAACAATGCAACAATCCGATATTAAAAGTGCAAAATTTTAAAAATTACGGCACGGAGTATTTTGAACATTAAAAAACTAATGAAGTTGTCCATTCATCAGTATCACTTATTTCTAACCCTTCATTTTAAAAAATTAAAATAATTTGTTTAAATTCCTCTTCCGAGTAAATTGATATCCAAATCCAGAAAATAGAATCAAGATTTGCAGAAACCAGAGCAAGTTAAATATAGACCTTCAGAAAAAAATAAACATTTCATATTCAATGGGAAACGTACGTCATCGACTGGCGGGCTATCTATTTCTGCCTCTCTCTGTGGCACCTTCTCACTCTCACTCGTCTTAATTCAATATGACGATTATTTTTTACGTGACTGTCATCGGCCACAGCGGAAATTGTCTTCTAA
The DNA here is from genome assembly GCA_030522945.1 of Trichopria nigra. NCBI lineage: Eukaryota > Metazoa > Arthropoda > Insecta > Hymenoptera > Diapriidae > Trichopria > Trichopria nigra. The sequence continues at coordinate 6,515 of JAPYZR010003356.1, forward strand.
ACAAAGGATAACGATAATGAGACGTTTCGTATTCGAACACGCCTTTTGTCTTTTATTTTTCTCTTTTAGGCATCGATGAGAATCCGTATAAACCACTTTCGGCGATGTTTGCGAAATGGTGCGAGATAATGCATCTCTTTGACAGGAGGTTAGAGTCGTTAACGAGCGGTATTGTCTCGCGATAAAATACGGCTTCCGGAAGAACGTTTTATCATTAGACTCCCAAAATGATATACGACCCTCGCGATTACCCTAAGATAAATGTACAGGAGTCTGAGAAGATGCCAGAATCACATTACAGCTATCTGCATTTATCGATTATGAACCATTCCGGAATGTTCTGAATAACTTATCAATTGGACATTGGTAAATAAAAGTATAAAATTGTAAATTATGATACAAGTGCTCGTAATAGGTCAGCACTTTCGAAGAATAGGAATATTTTCACTTTATCGGAGCAACGATAACAAGTGCACTTGCACTTGAAAGCTATAGATTTTACTCGACTCTTTTTTGATTATTTTTCAACAAACTTATATCTCATCCTTCAATTTCTAATGGACCTCAAGCTGTTTCACTTTTCATAATCTCCCTACAGTATGAAAAAAAAAAAAACAGATTTGTTTCTATTTAGTATCACGCGGCAAGTTCACACTTGTGAACGCGTATCTTTCGGAACGACACTCTTCGTGTCGAGTGTTTGATAGATGGATCTTAGCTATGGGCCGGAAATTATGCGTCAGTTTATGTCGTCTAACGTTGGCAGATAGGTCGCAACAGCAATAAATTGACCTCATCAATATCTGTACCGTTCATTGATTGCATTTCCTACACCCTACCCTAGATATTTTCTGAAACACTGTACTTTGATGAACATCGGGTAAAAAACTGTTTTATCCAAAGTAAATGATTTTTCCAGCAAACATTTTCGAGTAATCTCGTCACCCTAAATTTATCTGAATCTTCTCTTATGAACTCCGCTTGCGAGATTTCGTTATATCCCTTTAGTTATCCTTGTCGACGCCAACATTCTATTCCTGTTAAGTAAGTTAGCAGTCGGCGAAGATCTCGAAGAAATCCTAATCCTTTCACGTTTCCTGAGGCAATTACCCAGTCCGCAACCTTAAACGGAAGCCTCGCGTGTTCCAAGAACCTTCTATCGTGCGTAATTGTCTAAGCGGCTGCGTAAAGATAAACTCTTTAAGGTATTAATACTGATGATCAATTCGTTTCACCCCCCTGTAAAACTGGGGCGTGGAAATGAATCTGATTTTTCAACTTAATGGGATATTTTCGTACAATTAGAAATAAGGTGTTGGAGAACAATATTCAGTGAGGTTTCCAAAGTAGATTCGTTATTAATAATTATTACTATTATTACTAATAGTTTTTTAACGAATTCTGGTTCTGATGAATTGTCATCTACGAATTTTTGTTGTGAGGAGATTAAGGAATCTTGTATACCACTTTTATACCACTTTTATACCACTTTTATACCAATTTTATACCGCTTTTATACCACCTCTATACCAACTTTATACCAGTTCTATACCACTTTTATACCACCTCTATATCTTTTATGCTTTTATACAACTTTTATATCACTTTTGTACCACTTTTATACCACTTTTATACCACAAGCAGAACACATGCTACACTTTTCGTGTACTTTTGTCCACGATTTTAGCCATTTGTAAATTAATATATAATAATGGCGTTTTATAAAAAACGGTGGATTATTTATAGAATCGAATCGGAAGGAAGTTGGGACTCGAAATGAAGATCGTGGCAATGATCTTTAGCCCGATGATCGCAAGAGTACCGTTGGCCTCGAACATTGTATTTGCACGAACATTCATATTATAATGAGTCATGCGAGCCGAGATCAGATGCTCGTAACCGTACTCTATTGATTTCAAAATATACCACTTTGTACGTACATACATACGAATGTGTAACATTAGAAGCTCGAGAAACGCCCCCAACTGATCATCTCGTCTCGGGGTGGAAACGGCTGTTTCGAAATCTCTCCTGCGAAGGTAACCGGGGGTCTATTCAGTCGCCGGTTCAATATTTTGTAAATTGTAATGAATACTGTAATGTTTTTTTTAAATTGTATTGTTCAAATGTTCAAATTAATATTTATCATTATTTTTTAATACAATTTTGAAAAAGAATTTTTTTTTTTTATTTTTCACTGACGGTGTTTTTCTCATCATACATTTTCCCATCGATATATTATAAGAAATGTCAATTTCTGATACTTTGAAAGTGCACATCTGAAAGTTTTCTTCAATACTGCGGGAAAAGGCCTAGTTCCGTTGGATCGTTGAAAGATTAGGGCTAGGTGGTGGGCGCGGGGGGCTCATGCGAAATTGGCGTATTAGAGAACCGTAACCGATAACGCTGCTCGGCGCCTATTCGTAGATTTACGACTGTCGTCAAACTATTACTAGGTCGAAAATGACGATACTTCACGCCATAACTTCGGCACGCAACAATAATGTGCAACGTGATATTAGCATAATGGTGCATTTAAGTGTGTCGCAAACCTTCAAGTGTATGTGTCCAGCACCAGATTTTCGATAAAAAAACATTGAAAACCGCTATCGTTTTTCTTGTAAAAAGTGCAGAAACCAGAGGCCTTATTCGTCAGTGTATCCTTAAATTTATAAGTATTTACATAATCCTTCTTACTTTTACTGTTTCCTTTAAAATTTGATCTCTGACTCTCTTCTCCTCTCACGATGTATCAAAATTAAACCGAGGCAAGAACAAATACATCGTACAGAATTGTCAAATACTGACGACAACTGCCGCACGTCCATAAATCACTTCTACAAACATAGTTCCGGTAGTTTATGTGTCATTATCTTGGCGCACGCAAGGTGTGACTTAATACAATCTTCAAGATCGGAGAGACCCATATCTAGCACCGAACGAAAATCTTGACGAAAATTTCTCGCTGATTGCCCTTCGCGTGAACCCTTACATGCATCGACATCACGCGATTCGTACCAGTTGTATTGTGTTGTGCAGTTTAGGATTCCAGGGCTAAATTTATCAAATGTGTTTTCATTTCAAATGTACATTCAATTTGGAAAACGCATTCATTCAATTACATTGAGGTTCCGGGCCTTCACCAATAATTTACATTACTGCTGTAGCCTTTTTTTTTATCACGTATCAGGAAAAAATCGAATTGGATCAGAAGTGAAATCGTGATGGTTCGTTTTACCTTGACACGTCAACTTGTTCCAAGCGTCTAAATCGATCTCGTCAATTCCTAACCTAAAAAATGAAAATCAATTCATTTCCAAGTTTCCTGAAATGTCCATCTTGTCACTACAAAATTAAGTATAAGGAAGATTGAAACAGAAATGCAAAAATTGAAACACAAACTTTTAGATGCACTTTTTCATTCGTACTTTCTTTGGGTATGTATACAATCGCAGTATGAGGTACCTCAACGCAGTGATGACTCCAGATACCGTAGACTACCAGACACCAAGAAATGAGGGACAAGATATCTCGAATCAAATCGACTATCCCGTATTCGAAAAAATAAAACATGTCTCTAGATTTACGACGTTTCAGTGAAGGTAATGCACCAACAACACGGATAGAAACGTTGTTCGCTTGCGAAATTACACTGGTAATACGTATAAGCCCGGAATAAGCTAGCTTTTTGAGCCGAACAATACATCGGTGCCCTTTTTGGCGCCTATACTGCCATCAAGCCGTAATGGGATGAATATTCAAAGGCGCAGAGCGACGTGCATATGAATAATAGGCTTTAAATAAGAATGATCAGATTGTTCGGTTTCCTACAATATCGCCCCGTGCCTGCCTCGCCCCACATCCGCGCTACAGCGTTATGATTAAGTAATAAAACATACATATATATATATATGTATATATATATATATATATATGCGTATGCCCAAGGCTATAAAAGACCTTGCTGAAAGGCTGATATCCCTTCTCATCAGCACTTATGTCTGGTCGTACGTACAGAAGTGATCGCTACGTATCTGACTTCTTCTAGCGTACAGAGGGGCGTGAGGACAGATGTGTCAGAATATGCCCGCTCCGCCAGAATGGCATAGGTTTTACCGACCGATTCTGTAATGATAGCAAATATCGTCGGTCTCCCGCGATTTGGAGCTGCCATTGTGGATGATATTTGTATGTGGTGAAATTGTTATTTTTTAATCGGTTACAGTATAGTCTGATCACCTGCATTTATTTTAACAATTCTTATGTACGAAATTATCAAGACTTTGGGCAGTCGGGTTTGTAGTGTAGGCGAAATCACTAGACTAATGGCCGAAGACGTTAATATTGACGCCTCAATACCTAATCAGCCTAAAAATAGGAATCAATTGGCCAAGAAAATCAAAATGTCTCGGAAGGTCTGATGGCAAAAAGTAATGGGAGCTGAGGAGGCTGGAAAGGGTATGTCTTACAACCCGAATTATATATTGAATTTTTCAACCTACGTTTTGGAAGAACACCTTAATGACATTGTCTATCCGCGTAACAATAATGCACAATAATAACCTTTCATAACAAAGTACAATATATATGCCATGAAAATTTTACGAAAGATATTTTAAAAGCCGACCTAAGAATAATATACAATGGTTCAAATGTGACATAGGACTGGTATAAAAGTGGTATAAAAGTGGTATAAAAGTAGTATAAAGGATGATACAATATAAATAGTGTTATAAAAATGGTACAACAGTGGTATAAAAATAGTACAATAATGATATAAAAGTGCTGTAATAATAATGCACAAGTAGTATCAAATGGTATAAAAGTGATATAAAAATGGTTAGAAGTGATAAAAACGGATAAAACGATGTGATTTAATAATCGTATGAATGTGGTACACTAATTATATAAAAAAGGTATAATGTTAAAAATAAGTGATGAAGAAGTGTTATAAAAGTGTAATAACGTATTGTGTTAATTAGACATAAAATTGATGAAAAGTAATATAGCAGTGATATATATAAGTGGTATACACAATAGTAAAATAGTGGTTTAATGTGGTATAAAAGTAGAATAAACATAGTACAAAAGTGGAATAAAAATAATACAAAAGTGGTTTAAAATTTGTATAAAATTAGTATAAAAGAGGTATAAAAGCATATAAACATGATATAATAGTGATATAAAAATGGTATAAAAGTATATAAAAGTGGTATAAAAGTGTATAACAGTGATATAAAATGGTATAGAAGTGTATAAAAGTGATATAAAAGTGGTATATAAGTGTAAAAAATATAGAGGTGGTAGGAAAGTGGTATTTAATTGGTATGAATTTGGTGTAGAGGTCGTTTAGAGGCGGTATAAATGTGGTATAATAGTAATATACAGATCGTACAAAAGTGGTATAAAAGTCGTAAAAACTGGTATAAAAGTCGTAAAAACTGGTATAAATTGTTAAAAATCTGTAAAAATCGGTACAAAACTGCTGTGATAAGAGTCGTATAAAAATGGTACAAAAGTCATATAAACATGGTATTAGTGTCGAATAAAAATGGTATACAAATGGTATAAAAAGGCATAAACATTGTATAAAAATAGTTTGAAACTGGTAAACAAGTGGCGTACTTGTAGTAGACGAATGATATAAAAATTTTACATAAATGTGAAAGAGTATAGTTTCAAATTTGCAATGCGCTAAGTGGTGACTCCAGCTTACTCTAACCCATATCTTAGAGAATGAGCTGCATTTTACACAGTAAAAATTTAACTTGGTTTTTGCCCTTCTAGGTATTTCTTGGTACTTATAGGTAGCTTTTCAACGTTACATAATAATTATCAACTAAATGTTTTGATATTTCCTCAATAGTAGCCCTAGTGGAAAATAAGACCAGTTTAAAAACGTTTTTCTGGACTGCATTAATTTTAACATAGAGGCCACAAAATCATTTTCTGCTCAATGCAAAAATGTAAAAGTACATACGATTGTACAACAATACATTATTAAAAAATCAACAAAAAAATACTTTAATAATAATAATATTTTTAGTAAACGATTTAAACATTTTCGAAAATTGATGATCGATCCGCTTGTTACGTTTACCTATGTAAACTTAATGGAGTATATAATCATTGCGAGCAGACACATATACATAAATACTGAAACGTCGTAATATAGCGTCCAAAATTTATGATGTTTCACGAGGCACAAAAGTCGAAAACGACTCAATTAGCAGACATTGGGGATTTTTCGGCGCGTGATGATTTCCGCTCGTGCATGCTAGGTGAAAAATTGACAAAAGACAGAGAAAGATAGGGAGAGGTTCCGGGTGCATTGACGCGAGAGCGGCCGCAACAATAGAAGTGAGGCATCCCCGATTATCGTTCGGGGCTCACTAAGCGCAGAAGAGCACCGTGGTTACCGACTTGCGCGATGTGGGTAGTCCACTACTGCAGCTCGGGCGTACCTGTGCGTGTGCGTGTGCTGCCTAAGTACACTGTATATAACTACATTAGGGGTCGCAACCTTTCCCCGTAGCACGCGCCAGCTGGCTTATTGTTAAATGACTGCCCCGCCGATATATCTGCGGACCAGCGGCGTAGAGGTGCAGTTTCCGTTCGAGTACTGCTGTTATGTGTTACTACTACATGCTGCTGCTTTCGACCCTATTTCAACTTTTTATCTTCCATTATTTCGAACGCTACCTCGGCGGCCGACCGATCTGCTTTATGAATATTTTAGTCGAAAGACGTGATTCGTTTACCGTATTCAATTTGATAATAAAAGTTAAGCTGCTTTCTATACCCAAAAAATGTTTATTTCCATTTCTAGTGAAATCCATTTCTAATAAAATTCAACTTAATTTCTGGGAAGTTGAAAAAAAATCTGTACTCAGATAATGAGATTCTAATTAACAAAGAAAATATGTTGATTAAGTCAAATCAGAATGAGACACATGAACATTTCAGACTTTATTCGATTAGGTCAGAGCCATTTTGATAAAAACTGTACCATCTAAACTGGGTCCATTTTATTTAATTATATTTTATAATGTTATAATAATTAATTTATTATACTTGATTAATCTCATTAAGTCACAGGTCATTTATTTTCCAAGGTTAATGATGGCAAACAACATTATAACACCGACACATCCTCCCGTGATTATTGCCCGAGACTGGGGAATGCATCCAGCCAGCGAGTCGAGAGTAACCAGGGGGGTCCGTCCGTCCTACGCCTTTGCAAGGATGATCCTCTAATGTATTTACACGCACCGAGAACAGCAGCAGGACGAGTTTGTAGTTGGGGTGAAATTTGTCACCCGAGCATCGTCGGTACGTGTTCTATACGGAACTACGTCCGTATCACACCATTGTCATCCGAGCCGAAGGATTAAGCTAATTTCACACATGTCCGCCCGCTTCGTCCTGCACCCCATTTGGATTTCGCTGACGAATTCGTGTGACATATGAAACTCAACCTACCTCCTCGGATCATTGGACATTTGGGATCCCCGAATGATACGTGTCGACTGTTTTGTTTGCAGGTCGCATTAGAAATTATTAAATCACTATATGTCATGAACATATTACCCTTCTAGACTTTCAGTTTTGTTCAGTTTTTAATAAGATTTTGAATAGGCAACAAATGTCTATGATGTACGATGACAGCACCCGTTCAACGACGAAATTACATTTCGCTATGATAATGTTTAAAAGCAAGACGCGGAATAAGATTCGCACTTGATTAGAAAATGTAACTAAAGAGAGAGAGAGAGAGAGAGAGAGAGAGAGAGAGAGAGAGAGAGAGAGAGAGAGAGAGAGAGAGAGAGAGAGAGAGAGAGAGAGAGACAAAAAAATCGTTTTACGAAAATCGGTTTAATAATTAATGAATGAGAAACGGCTCAAATAATATATATTTTGTATACAAATTCATATATAGATGAAGTCATGTCTATTTTTGCAGGAAATGCGCAAAACACCCCGATAGATTTTAGGGTTAAGAAATTACTGTATCGGCACGATTCGTTCAAGTTTCGCTGTAAACGCAACGATAAACATAACTTGGTTTCTGAAGATCTGAATTCAAATTTCTTTGTGCACTTACGAACCTATATCGACATTACCCGGTTATTATCCATTCGATGCAAGCGGTTGTCAGATTCCTTATAGTCCTCCAAACCCTTTAATATTTCCTTCACCTGGGGTAGTCTCCATTTTTTTACCTTTCAAGTAATATCTATTTCTCTCTCTCTCTCTCTCTCTCTCTCTCTCTCTCTCTCTCTCTAAAAACAGGAAAGTGGACCGTCACCTTCGTGGGCTTACTGTTTAGCTACTGCTGCCCTACTTTTATGCAAATTTCTCAAATTAACCTTGATCAATCTTCCCTTTATGCCTGTCTTCATATTATTATCCGAGATCCTTACTAAATCTTATGTGATTCCCTGTACGTTATTGTAGATGTACCAAAATTGTTGCGAATATTTGCAGAATATCCTGAAAGTGCAGCAGTTATATAATAAAAAAATATATAGGATAAAGTTGTATGATGAACGAAAAACAGACACACAAATAAATAAATAAATAAATAAATAAATAAATAAATAAATAAATAAATAAATAAATATATATATATATATATATATATATAAATGTGTGTGTTTACGACAATAAAAAAAAAATCATGGCGGAAATAAAATAAAATCGAAATTTGCAATAGTACATTTCGTTACAAGCGTGGGAAATTCAGCTTCCCGCACGAGTAATTAATAACGACATTTTTCTTAATAGGATGCGGGAAATTCGTATTTTCCGCACTGTTTTTGCTGACAAATTTCCGACACCAAAAACAGTGTGAGATGTACAAGTGTGAAATAGTGATTTTCGATACAATTGTGGCAAATGTGTTTTCTACGAATATGGGCGTTGCGAGACGAGATAAAGGCAGTGGCGCCATCACATTCGTACGAAAAGTGCGGAGGATAAAGTAAAAAATGCCCAAAATAAGAACTTTTCGCACGCTGTAGTAAATTTTTACTTTATACGTGATATTTCCTATTTTTAGAGTGACATTTTTTAATTTTGGAGTGAAATTTCACTCCATGAAATTTAAAGTGGATATTTATAATTAATTAAGATGAAAAAAATCACCAATAATTACGTAAAATTTATAAAAAGTGTGATTGACTTTTAATTAATTAATTATAAAATAAAAATTAGAGATCATAAGTATATTTAAAATGTTTAAGAATAATACGAATTTAAGGGGGTTGAGAAACATGGAAATACAGAATTTCGAAAAAAATATTATACTATTGATAAACTTGTACTTAAGGTAGTAGTCTGGTGTCTCGGGCGTTTTTCGTAGGCTTTTTGGGGTAATTTTTTTTAAGGTAAAATAATATTAAATCGATTCGGGTTTTTTTATATGTTATTGTTGGTGTCTAAGAGAATATAAAAACATTTTTTATTTGTCAAACAAAATTTTTTACATTTATTTAT
>JAPYZR010003357.1:0-26069 GCA_030522945.1 Trichopria nigra
AGAGTTGGGTGAGTAAAGGCACGATTACCTATAGTAAAAAATGAAAACGGTTTAAGGCCATTGTTTCCGGGCTCTATTAGATTTGACATGTAGAGGACAGAAAAATTGGACGGAAACCGGTGTCATTTTCTACTGGGGGTCAAGATAGTGAAAGTAACGTAAAGACGAAAGCGTTAGTGCTTAAAAAGGTGAATATTCACGGGGATTATGGGTGGTGCCATACGTGAGCGAGGCGTGCGCAAAGTTAGTTGCGTAACATATTTTTAAAAAATTTAAAACGTAAATTTTTCATTATAAAAATTGTTTTATAATTTTTAATCGGAATTTTTTATTTTTAATTTGAAATTCTCAATTTTAATTTAAATTTAATTTTAATAATGATGGAAATAAAAAAAAATAACAATTAAAAAAAAATTATTGTTAAACTTACATTTTAATTTCAATTGCTATTAAAATTAAATGTATAATATTAAAATTTAAAAATTATACATTAAAATTTGATAAAACTAGAAATTGAATGAAAATTGAACGAAAAATTTGTAACGATTTTAATAATTATTTTGATTTTTCAAAGTTTTTAAAAACTTGAACGTTTAACAAAATTGTTTAAATTACAATTATGTTTTAAAACTAATTAAATAATTATTTTTGGAATTAAATCATTTTGTTAAAATAATTGCCGTTAAAAATTAAAATATTAAATTATTTTTAAAATTAAATCGTTACAATACATATTATTGGTGCAGGATGCAACTGAGTACTTGGATGTGTTTGAGGTCTTTCATTTTTTTATAAAAGTTGACTTTACGCATTGAAACCCGATCTACAGTAATTTATATAGTAAATTGTTATGCACACAATTACAAAAGTCAATTTTGCATATTATTTTTTCTTTATATTTTTTTTTAATTCCCTCCAATTGTTTATAAAAGTGATGGCAGGCAGGAGAAAAGTGTCTACTTTTTTTTCATATACAAATTCAATTAAAAAAAAATGCATAAAAAATGGTACCTTATATCACGGATTGATCATCGGGTGAAGTGTCGATCACGTGTCGAGCCACTGTCGTGGATTTCCAGTCCTGAGAGGTAACGCGAATGTTGAATTTATCAACTTTGAAACAATTCAATTACTTGAGTCAAAATTGATGGAAAATTAAAAAAAAAAAAAACAATTTTTTCTAGTATGTTTCGACATAATTGTTAGATCTTTAAAAATTCAAAATGGCGGATGCATGTAGGTGTAGCTTCTGAATTAAAAAAAAATCATTATTATAATGTTGATCAAAGTACGTAGGACGACATTTTGGAGGTAAAGGTTAAAAAACAAAAGTTTTTTTTTATTATTATGTATTGGCTGAAGTTTGTTGAAATTTCTTTTTATCCTTTTCTTTTTTCTTGTATAGTTCAAATGTACTCGTGATCTCAATGAATTATTTGTGATTAATTTTAAATACAAATTAACAGATTTGGATAAAAGAAAACAATATATATATATATATATATATATATATATATATATATATATTTCATTTATATATTTCATTCATATTTATATATATATAAATGAATTCTTCACTCGTCAGGTGTAATCGATATAATATTGTGGTTATTGGAAATAAAAGTTTTATTTAATGAAGGTAATTAATTCTAATAATTCTTACACTTATCATATTGAACTCGTTATAACGAAAGATTCGTTGATAACCTGAATGCTAGAAGTTGACTTTCATCATCAAAAATCATAATCTGTAACTGTCGATGATAAAAGGTACAAATATTGTGAAACATTTTTTTTTGTCTCTCTTTTTTTAAATATATATTTGAGAACACGCCCTGTGCCGCAACTATAACGGTATAATGAGTTTCAAAAGCATGTCGGTCAAGTCACAAGTGCAACTCGTATATATACGTTGACTTGACCGGAATCGCATTGAACTCACTCGTAGTATATAGGAATGAGAGATTATATAGCGGTCGTTTTATGTGCCTGCATAAATTTATCGTATCGCGAGATAAACGCGGTATAATGGATGAAACTTTAGAGTTTACGAGGATTTTTTCCGCCTCAAATGCAATCGCACGCACAATGCATGGCGATAAAGTGATGTCGATTGCATTTTTCGAAATGTGAAAACGATGCTTAGCCGCGCCAATAAAACGTCGCTAAACGCGTTTATATATAGCGAACAACGCGGTATATACACAGAGTATATATATACATATATATAAATCGAGAAGCTATATATTCATTAGGTGTACTTATCAATGCCGAACTAAAAATAACGCGATTGATAGACGCGATACCCGTAATGCAGAAATGGGTTACAATAAATACATACACGCAGATACACACGCTGGTTTTTGCGCACAATACGTATCTATAATTAAAGATCTAGCGCTATATTTACTTTCTTTCCAAGTTACGAATATATATATGTATTTTTATGCGTTTGGTGAAATGAATGATGATTTTATCTCGGATCATAAAAGGAAGTACATTAAATTCGACGCGTTTATCTAATCAATATACGCACAAAATCCGTTATATGCATTTTCTTGCGAGTTTTTTTCTTTATTTCCTAGTTTGTTTGTTTGTTTGTTTCGAATTAAAAATGGAAAGTTTGAAAGTAATCGAGGAAGCGACGTACGCGGAGAAAACGCCGCAATATTTCAAATATCTATATATACGTATATAAAGGAGGATATGAAAAAAAATGGCGAATGAAACCATTTAGATTTCTCGCATTACATTTGCATTGTAGGTATTAATGACATTATCTGTATTTTGGCCCTTAAACATACAAAATTAGTAAAATTTTGTATGAACTGGTTTTATAGAGATATGAATTTTTTTTAAGAATTTTTTTTTTTTTTTTTTTTTTTTTTTTTTTTTTTTTTTTTTTTTTTTTTTTTTTTTTTTTTTTTTTTTTTTTTTTTTTTTTTTTTTTTTTTTTTAATAAAAAAGAGATAAAATTTGAATTTTTGTGCATTTACTCAATTTTGGTCTTAAAAAAATTAAATCGTCGACGTTTTCTCGTGGATTTTGAATTACGATTATTAATTGGAAAACAACGGTACACGCGATTGCGTTGGTTAAGATTCGATTAGATAAAACTAAGTAAAGTAAAAATTTACCTAATAATTTAAGACAATATGCTTATATATTATAACTCCTACGATCTAATCAAAAGTTTCTAATTCGAGATATGGCCTAAAAAATGTGAAGCTATCTCCGAAAAAAAAAAAAAAAAAAAAAAAAAAAAAAAAAAAAAAAAAAATAAAAAAAAAAAAAAAAAAAAAACGAAAAAAATCAAAACTCGTATCTATATAAATTCTGTCCATATAAAAAATGTTCTCGATTTGAGATTTCTGAATGAAATAAATATATAATATATTCGAACTTCTTTTAAATTACACTAGTTTACAGCAAAAATGTTCTATTCAATGCCAGTATTATGTATATATACAAATATTTCATTCATGCGAAGGAAATTGTGTATACTGTATTACCACGAATGTTACGGACATGCGCATTTACTTGACATCGTTTGAAAACCAAAAAAAAGTTAACTATAATAATTAAGGTAATTTTATATATATATGTGTATGTGTGTGTATAGCTGTGTAGGTTATTTATAGAAATATTACGTCAGTCGTGTCTCGCGCGGACAATGTATAAAGATTACTCCATTATTTGAACGCGGGCAGAAAAGTGACGAAACGGAAAAGAAAGGATGACGACACATGGGAAGTCAGTCGATTCTTCTGATACCATCTCAGATAAATTGAGCTACCCGATGAAGTCAATAAAGCAGCGAGAGTCTCTCTCAAAACGGGAGATCTGCCAAATGCGAGTAATTGATTTCTTGTTCGGATACAATTATCCACATCACCCGGCGATAAAGTCGACAAGTATAATTTATTGTCTCGGGGAATTCGGTGTTTTGGAATTTGAGATAATCTTTTGAAAATATACATGACGCGATAAATTCTTGCCATTTTTGCGTATATACACACAGATATAGGTGTGTATGCGTGTGTGTGTGTGTGTGTGTGCGTGTGTGTGTGCATAAATGTATATGCATGCATGTATGTACGTATGTATATGTATGTATGTATGAAGCACGAAGGCATAAAGGGGAAAATAATCGCTCTTGGCGGATGGCCCTTGACTCTTCGTCGAAAATTAGGAGTCAATCGATCGACGACCTTTTGGGGGAGACGAAAGTCATGCGCGCCCCTGTCATTATTATTGTTATTGTTATTATTATTAATAGGACGAGGGGCGTGAAAAGTCGAACGACACACCAGGCGAAGTGTGGTGCTTTTATTCATAAGGGTACCGGCACCCGGGGGGGGGGGGGGGCATTGTTTCGTAGTCTCGTTCCATATCACGAGACGAGTCAGCACCTCGCAACAGTACTCGAGAGAAGATCGCGCCTACATACTCGTGTATGTGCGTATGTGTGTGCGTGCATATAACCCACAAACACATTTACAAGCAAAAGCGAACGGTGACCGCCTACCATTTTCACTTTGCCGTGCGAAGAGAACCTGGTTTCACGATCTCTCATCCGGGCGAGAGTAGCTTCTCATTCTCGGTGCAATTCGTTACGCCATTCGAGCGTTGCGAAATACGCGTAGAGAGAGAGAGAGAGAGAGAGAGAGAGAGAGAGAGAGTGAGGGGGGGGGGGGCACGATAAGGCACAAACAAGAAAGTACGCGAGGATTGTCGAGGTTAGGATGGACTTTTTGCTGGAGATAGGGAGTTGTTAAATGCGGAGAGACAGAGAGATTACGTGGCGTTGCTGCGTTGATTTGTTGTGGGCAGGGGAAGGTCGGGGGGTTTACCATTACAACGACGAGTGGGGGAAATAATTGAAAGTCCGCACTGGTTTAGCAATTGGAACGGGCTCAACAAAACCGAGGATCTAGAGCACGTACCCGATTTATCATTATTTTTAAATCGGTTGGTTGTTTTCCGTGGGCCATATTAGTGAAGAAGGGGATTCACAGTTTTGTTTTAGCCCTAAATACTCTCTAAAATTGCACTCGACAATAGTGGGATTATGCTCTTTCCGAATTGCCAATGACAATGGAGGAGGCAGTCGTAGGATGCAGAATGCACCTGATGTGTGCATAGAACATTTTTAATTAAACTTGTCGAAGCCTCATTTGTTAAAATAAAAAACAAAAAGAAGAGAGAAAAAAAAAACAGTAAATCATTATTGCAGCAGTTGGTATGCAAAACGAACCTCAGGTGTTTTCAAAGCATCAGTCGCGCTTGATTAGCTCCGAACATTTAACACTCGAGCGACTTTCATCATTCTCAATCGAACGATTCGACAAATTGACGGAATGAAACTATATAAGTATGGCGAAAAATAACAATTATATATAGAGCGGGGGAATCCAATACCGACGCTCGATTGTAACGTTAGACGCGACTGAAGAATTTCTGATACGCGAGACCGTAACCGATTTTTTTTTTTTTTTTTTTTTTTTTTTAGCACCTTTGATCAGTTGCTCGTTGATTATGCATGTGGAACCAAATGGCGACACTATATAGTCGAACAGAATTAACGTTAATATTTTTAAAAGTATAATTGTCGGCATATATCGATTTTCCACCACTGTTTATATAGGCGTTTAATTTCGAGTCGGAAAGTTTGTCCCCATTTTTTCCCTCAAGCATGGAATTCAGTTCGAATTTCTTTCTGTGGGGGTTTGCGCAAAGTTTTAATGAGTTATTCCAGAACTGTGATGTATAAATATGATGTATATGGACAATATTTAAGCGAAATCGTTTCTGAAATGGAAGAATATTCCTCGCACGAATAAATATCCTAAGCGGACAATAAATCTGCTTTACTAAACACGATTTTAGCCATCAGTGCTCATTTTTTTTTTTCTAACCTCAAAGAACAGGTAGAAGACGGTAAAAATATGGAAAAATTTGCGAGAAGAATAATGTACATTATTTACGTAATAGTCAAATTTGTGTAATACGCGAAGGATAACGGATGACATTAATGTGTCTGTATAATGTTGACGGACAGAAGTTTGACGTTACAATCGTGAACAAAGTTCTTTTTGTACTAATAGAGGGGACGGTAAAAATTGTGACGTCATTCAGAGGCGGGCGGAAAACGCAAAACTGCAAAAACAAAACGAAACGAACAAATAATTTGAACCAATAATATATATTCCAAGTCGCGTAATCGTCACGTAATCGTCGTACTCGTTGAGAAAGGACTCATTTTGCGCCCCTAGGTGTGTAACGAACCTGCTTTATTGCTTTTATTTGTTTTGTTTTGTTTTTTTTCATTCAACGAGACGTATCGGGAGTGGAATGATGATTTGAATCTATCATTTGAAAATGTCGAATGGAGGGATTATTGAGGGGAGGATGCCCTTTCACGAACAGGGTGGAGTGAGTATAGGATTTGATTGGCCTCGCGGATTCGGCCGCACCAATCGCAAAGCCCAAAAGGCGGCCCTCGTGTTAACGAAACCGGAAAAGCGTCGTGTGTATATTCGGGGTGAGTGACGATTCCGGTCTGGTTTTATACGCCAGGGTATCACGCGACAAACAATGAGCGGTCGACGGACAGCGCGTACAGGAAAAGAAACGTACACGGCGGTAAAGAAGGAAAGAGAGCGCTATATGTATACATACATGTAGGTGTGTATGTACGTATGAGCTAACGGTGGCAATTGGCATTGAATTGAAGCCACATCGCGTTTCGCGCAGGGTCGCTAACCCGACGGCCAGTATATACCCTTACCACTACCCACCTATATACCCACCTCCCGCCCCGCCGCCACCACTGTATATCGCCCTTTTGCCGTGTTTTTTTTTTTTTTTTTCTCGTATTTTCAGCGTGTCGCTGGATCGGGACCGGTTGCAATTGACCAAATTTATACTCTCTCCTCTTTATCGTTCCGTGAGCAATTGCCGATTCGTTGTTTACGTTTGCCTCGTAGATGCATATATTACGCGGAATGCATAAGCAGCATTATTCTGACGGACGTTTAACTAGTACGCGAGTACGCCGTGTCTTTTATTTTATTTCATTTTAGTCGTGATAATTTAGGAGCGAAAAGATAATACTGCGACAGTACAGTATGACGGTTTGTACGGAAGGTGCAAATAAAGTCGAAATTTAAAGATCTGCTATTTTTAAAAGTAGAATTTGCCGTAGTCGTAGTTAAGACTTTCAGGGGAGCAATTAAACTGGAAATGATATTAAACTGTTCTTATCGTACTCTGACGTTTTTTTTTTTTTTTTTTTTTTTTTTTATTTTTATTTTTTTTTTTAAAAATTTTGTAATTCTAGATGGTTGCTTCCAATTGGGGGTTTTTGAATAAAATATATGTGTATGACCAACAATAGCTTTTGTTATCACCTCTATAATCTGAAAGAATTATTTAAAAGGAGTTTTATATCCTAAGGAGTTTAGGGCTGAATTTAAAGCAAAAAAAAAAAAAGAAAAGAAATTTTCGCAATTATCTTGATAATTTAGTTATGTTATTTAAACTTAAGGTGGTTCTAAAGTAGAACAGTTACCGACAGAGCTTTTCAACAATAAAAATATAAATAAAAAAAATTGAAACTTTTTTTCAAAGTTTGGGCTTTGGAAGGGTGATTCTACGTAACGTATACAATCACCAAAAAAATTACAGCAAAAATCATTCAAAACGTTTCAATCATTTACAATTTTCATTTTTCGTATTTTGAGGTTACGTCGGTAACTTATCTACTTTAGAACCCTCTTAAACTTATTTTCTTAACCGCATATTATTCAAAACAGTTGTCGGTGTAACGGTCCTTTAATATTTAATTATTTTCTGTTGAAAAAGTGGAGAAAAAATTTTTTGTTTTTACAAAAATTAAAAAATTTGACAAAAATTGTCTTATCGAAAAATTATTGCGCATAACTAAAATGGAAAATGTCCATAATAAATAACAACAATTGTTTGTTTTTTGTACGAAGATTAATCTAAGAATCAAAGAACAATTTTAAAAAAATGTTTTATGTTATTTTTTCGATCGTACCCACCAGAAATGTTCGCCATTGTTTATTTAATAATAATAATAAAATGTGTATTTATTGCAAAAATAATACATAAGTATTTAAATATATTACTGACGAGTATAAGAAAAGTTAGGTAGCATTATTGATATAATGTAATGAATCGGAGTTGTCACCAAAAACAAAACAAAAAAGTTGTGTTTAAAAGAAAACTTCCCCAACGACCCTGAAAGTGTTAAATGGTAGGATAAGTTTTTCGTCTCGCAGTTTACGCATAGAAGAGGAGGACATTATATTAATTGGTAATGAGCCTGGTATATATTTCGTACAATTTTGTTGGATTGAAATTAACTCGTAAGAAAATATGTTTCATTAATACAAATGGATAAATCCATGGGACTTCTCACTTTTTTTTGGTACGTCGTAGTGTAGTAATGTGGGAAAAGTAAGAAAAAAAAAATCGATTGTTAGTGAAATATTTTTAACGTTTGTCGGCATGTTTATTCGTCGAATCGACTCGAATCAGTTTAAAGGCCATCGCCCCAATTTCTCGTGATTTTATTTTTAAACCGATATAAATAAAGAAAATCTGATAATTATAGACTAGCACAATATGGTACGATTGTCAACATACTTGTATTTTTTTTCTTTCTTTCTTTCTTTCTTTTTTTGTAATTGGGCAAACTATCGGATTTTCGGACAGCAAATTGGCGAAATGTGCAGGAAATATGTCGGGTACTTGATGCAAATATGCCGTAATATTTGCGGATTCCAGCATGTCTCCAGCATGTTTTGTTATCTCTGGGATGCTCTCTATAACGCTCGAATAATATGATGTCATTTTTATTTTTACTCGATGAAAACTTAAACGATCGATCCATCGTAATAGGACTTTAATTACTCGATGAGCGATAAAATTGAGAAATAAAAATTGAGAAATAAATCAGAACAAATGATATCGTACGCAGGCGCGATCTGCGATTCCATGAGCGATTAGGCGTTATTATCGGCGTTTCGTTCGCCGTTAGATTGGTGTTGAAATTTTTAGCTCCAATCGAACGCAGTTCGTGCCTTTGCTCCGTGGAGATATAGTGGTGCTTCGTGTAATGCTCGTAATAAAATAAATCGGCGAGGGTTTTTTTTTTTTTTTGTTTTGTTTATATATATTTATACATCATGCCAGTGTCTCAATCCGTTGAAGTGATGCATTACGAAGGATGCTTCAGTGGCGATACGACGCCATTTTGGGTAAGGATCGTTAAAGCGCGAAACATAACCTAAAAATTGTGCTCGGTTCAATTCGGTTTTTGGGTATGTCACGCAGGGCGTGGCACGGGAAGAACTTGAAAATGACCATTTCGATTATAGTCGTGCGAAAAGTTTTTCACCCAGTAGTTTTATAAGACGTGCACTGATGAGCAATTTGAATCTATTGATTTTTTTTTTTTTTTAGTTTTTTTTTTACGCAGTGTTAAATTGAAAATGACCAAAGAAGGGAGAATCGAAGACGGCTCTCTCGTTTTTCTCTCCAATCATATATAATTAATTTAATTCGTTTTAATGACACCTGTATATCGCAGTCCACGTCCGGTGTGTTTTTTTTCTTCTCTCCAAGCAGTTTGCCAAGATCTCACGGCAAGGCGCAGATTGTTTGGTACCGAACGGGGGGTCACCTGGTGCCTCGCTCATATATACCGGGTGTACGAGATTCATTTGACGGGGGCAGACGGACGAACCAACGATTGGAGAATTATTATTGTTTCGATTATAGAGTGGAAGTAGTTTTTACACATGCACGAAATATAAAGAGAAAGTAAAAAAGTAGAAAAAGAAGTAAAAAGGTATAAAAATAATTTGAAAAGTAAACAAAAAATTATAAAAAAAAAATAAAATTAAAAAAGTAAGAGAATATATATGGTCTGATCAGAGCCCCATATGTAACGCTAACATCTCTACTACGGGTGTTATTGTTAAAAAGTGACTTTTTTATTGTTAAAAAAAGTCCGGAAAAAACTTTTTTTTCGTTTACAAAAAGAAAAGAATATTTTTACGAAATCGAGCACGAAATAAATTTGTCCATTCTAGTTGAGCCATTAGTGTATGTGGTGGTATTCATGCCTTTTTCACACTACTTATCGTAAGTACTTGGTTGATAAGCGTTTAATATGATAATAGCACTGATAATGTATGTATACGCGTATTGCCTCTGTTCTACTTTACGCTCATTAAATGTCAAAAGCAAAGAAAACAAAAGAAATTGTAGTAACGTAAAATTAACACTCGGTGCGAATAATGTTTCTCTATCCGTCAGTATCAATCCCCTCAGTTAATTAAGATAATTGCATCAAGCGTTGTATATATAAAAGATCATTATTGACAATATAAGTTTAGGCTTTCTCGTCGTCGATGATACAACGAAGGGAGGTGGGAAAGTTAACGACCAGCGCATGCCATTACACGTTTGTGGAAGCCGCGTGCTCCGATGAGCAATTTATTGACACAGTTACGTCCAATATTAAAATATTGATTCTATAATCAAAGTTGTTTCTAAACTATGTTGATTAACAAAAAGTTGTTGTTTTTGTTTTTTCTTTTCGTTTTGTTTTAACGCTCGTTGGCTCGTTGGTAAACTTGTTATCATTACCGAGACGTCATCGTCAAAGACTCATAACATGATGTAGACGGAAGCGGTAAAATTAGCTCGATTTTTATGAATAACAGTTATGATAATACGATGATGAGCAAATGAAATTATTATTGGAATTGAAAAAGTTGTTTTACATTTCAATAATAATGTTTTATTTTTTATTTTTATTTGTACGAAATAAACGGGGCAAGCCCTTGCAATAATTAAAAATATTATAAACAAAAAGAGAGAAAATTATAATATTGCAAATATCGAGTACTTTTTCTTTTCAATGTTAGTTTTCTTCCGTCATTTGGCTGCTGGGAATGTAAAGAATTTTCGAAAGACCATTTCTGACGTATTTGGAATCCCATTTTTTAGAAGCTGTTGACAAAATTGTAAAGATATAAAGAATAAATTGTCAACAAACATTTTTGTTTTGTTTAATGGAAAATTTTAAGAATTTTTTGTTCGTATACAAAATATCATGATGGCATAACCAAAATGTCGACGGTAGATTATTCTTATTTACGAATTCTCGTTTAATTTTTACGACACTGCAAGTGTCAAAATGTTATGTTTTCTTATGTCAAAATTGAAAATGGCGGTTAAATAATGTCACTAGTCCAGTCTCGAGGTTATCGCGATCATACGGTATTTCGCAAACGTTCGTTATCCACGCGTGGAGAAATTACATTAGAGTATAATTATGCAGGTAATAAATTTGACACGTCGATAATATATATATACGTAGTTGGATTGCAACATTTCACGAGATGGATGCAATGAAGACATCGAAATTTTCTGTAATCGGGTTATTAAAACGTTAGATTCGGATTATCAGTCGAGTTTGATGAAGATAACAAAAATTTTTAGATAAGAACTTGGCTAAATGACCGACGACTTGAATTGAGCATTGTGTGTCATTTATTTCTTTTTCTTTTTCTCAAAGTTGCCTTGAAAAAAAAAATGTAGGGTTCGAGTGAAAATCTGTTGGATTACGTTTTCCCTAGATTTACGGTTTTTTTTTCGGTTCGATCAAATAGGAAGCGAGTCGCCGGAAATTTTAAGGCGCAATTGCCGACAAATTGAGTGGAATTGAATTTTGATTCGAGTCTGACGATGTTAAATTTCATTTTTATCATACTCTTTATGTGTACAAAATAAAAATGAAAATCAAACAACAAAAAAACAAAAAAATAAAAAAAGAAGAAAAAAAAGAGAAAAAAAGTTTTTGATTTGACTTAGTGAGTTATTCTTACGACATTACGATGTTGTAACTTGATTGAAACGCAAAACTGAAAAATTACTCCAATCCCCCCTTATTTTAAACTCTCCGATTTCAATTAAATTCATTGTTGTTTTTTTTTTTTAATTTTATTTACTCCTCTATACATTTTAATCGAATAAAGACAACAGCAGTATCATTTTCTCTCTCTCTCTCTCTCGCTCTCTCTTACTGCCAATTATAGAATAATGTCGAGGGGAAGAATAAACGTTAAAATAGGGGAAGGGAGCCGCCATATTGCTTGACCCGAAAAATGAAAATGACGCGGAAAAGAAAAGTATATCGTTGGTATAAGCATACTTGTATACTTGACACGATTCTTCTGGTTGACACAACAATTTGTATGGTTGATGATAATACACAATGATAGAGAATACATTTCCTTTTTCGTCGAAGGGAGTCATATCAATCCCGAGGAGGGATATACACTTTATATTATACGATATCGATCATCCATCATTGTGCCGATACATATTTGGCGGCTAACAAAAGCGCATCGTGATTTCGGTATTTACGAACACGATTACGATTACGATCCTGGATTATAATTACAGGGAGGGCGGCTGTATGCACGACGAGGACGATGATGATGATGATGATGATGATGATGATGATGATGATGATGACGATGCTGACATCGATACCATTATAACCTCGGTAATGCGTCACGCGAGAGGAGTTGGAGGAGGAGGGCTCGTTTGCTTTCCACGGCTGCGGCACCGCGCTGTATACACGGGAAATTATCCGTCTGGGCTAATAATAAACGTTGCGGCGCGATGATGCCACGCCTACGTAGCCGTTGAATCGACGCCGCCGCCGTTTACACCGGTAAACATTCTGTTTACACGAGTAAATGCACAATTATTATATATGTATATGCGCGAAAAGCGTCCGACGACACGATCGGTTATTGGCGCGCGACATAGCGGGCGGAAAAACCTGTTGGGGTGATTAGGTTATAGGTTAGGTTATTGGTTAGGACTTTTGTCGAAGATGGACGGTGGCGACCGGCCGGCGCGGCCATGCAGACGTTTCGAATTTGTCCGATGATGACGTAAGAGGGTCGGCTGTCGTCGTGACGCCTTCACCTTGAAGAATTTCGGATGCGATCAATTTTGAAACTGCGCTTTTGAAAGTCGGAAGTGAGGGGCGGTAAAAATAAAATAAGATATATTCCTATATAGCTGATCTTGGATGAGAAAAAGAGGCGCTTAACTCGTTTTAAATTGTGCCGAATTTGCAACGAATCGTATGAAGTTTGAAGTTGCATTAAATGCTGTGTAAACGCCATTTTGAATGTTGAAATATTAATCTCGGACTCGGATTCATCCATGTCGAACAGTATATGTACCATAAATACCAATTGGCAGGTCGTCACGTAACGTCTCCGAATTCGAAAAGATACGACGAGCAAAAGAGTTGCGGGATTTCAAGTTTTTCTTGTTTACGAGGTCGGGAGGGGAACTGAAGATGATTAATTTATCTCTGAATGGTTTGGGGGCGATGCGAAAAGAAGAACATTTTTCTTACAATTCATTATAGGATTCAAATTTATGTCATGGCACTGGAACGCGGGTTACGGGTCTCGCGTGACGTCATTTCATTGACATCCCGAATTCTTGTAGCCGGTCGAATGACCTAATCCAATCGAATTAGATTCGGTCTCGATAGGCGGGTAATAAAAATTGTTTTGAGACTTTTTATTATTATTATTATTTTTGTTTCGTTTTGTTTTGTTAACAATAGGACGTGCATCTGAAATCATATTTAGGATATATGAATTAAATGTTTAATTAAAATAAAAAAATACCAGTTGGTTGGTGAAAAAGAAAAAAGGTATGATGATGTAGATTTTCAGTAACAACATTTGCTATTGTTGACAAAATTTTCATTCCAAATGGGTACAGGCAGAAAAGAGGATTCTTTTAAATGTATTAAAAATTACCATTTGAAATATCAATTTGTTATTCGCCATCTCCCCATAGTAGAGAATAAGACCAGTTTATGGCCAATTTTATCTGGACTCTATTACTTTTAACACAGAGGCCAGAAAAATTGGGCAGAAACTGGTGCCTTTTTCTACTAGGACTGAAATGTTGTAAATGGCGATGAAACGAGTCTTAAATGACACGCAGATGAGACATTGTAACGATGTAAATAGTACATTTTTCTATACGAATGTCAAATTTAATTCTCCTCTTTGATGCAAACAGTTCTTGAAATGTAAACTGATATGTAAGCCTTTTTTCGCGAAAATTAAAAATTACCGAACTTATCCGTATAGTTGAGGATATCGAAAAAAAAATTTGTCGATAATTTTTACAAAACTTTTATCAAATAAAAGAGACGGAATTTGTGTCGAAAATTTTCCGGTTTTCCAAAAAATGGATAAATTTTCTGATATACTTCATTAAAATAAAGTACAGTCATTTTTAAGCTGAATTTTCTGCAGTTATTGCAAAAAAAAATTTTTTTTAAAAAAAAAGTTTTGAATTTTATTACGTTTTAATTATATGTTTATAATACTTGTGATTTGTGATATCGCGCCTCATAAACGAGTAATTCCGAAGAAGCTTTCGCGTCGGTATGATTCGATAATGAAGTGGGTTCGTTCATTCAATGCTACAAGAGCCTTTAACAAGTGCGCTAATTGCGAAAAGCACATTGCGATACGCAAGAATTTCCATCTGGAAGTACTTGCAAGACTCGAATTTGACTAATGACTCTCAAGGGTTGTTGAAAATATAATTGCAATAAATTACGAATTTGAATGCATTTGCCATTTGGGTTTTTATTGTTGAAACCTATTCCATATACCTGTAATACTCGACATTGCAAGTTTTATTAATAATATATGTTTTGTTATTAAATGTATGTGCGTTGTTGTAGTACGAAGCATAAAACGAACTAAAGTGTCATTTTTGCCCGGCTCATCTCGAAAAGTTGCCTTTTCCCCCCTCGGCGTATAATATATGTTATTATTCGTCGGAATGTACTGCTGACAATGCAGAATCAAAAAATTGGGAATGATCTAAAATTAGGAATGTCAGTATATTACAATATGTCATGTGTATTTCGCACGTGTTTGACGGATTATAGTTTTTGTAAATGAAATTGTTCTAGATCAGTCTCGAATGAATGAAAGTCTTGTCGAAATACAAAGAGTTTTAAAGCGCTGAACGAGCATTGAGATACCGACCGTTACGAATTTATGCTTTTATAAATATATTATTCCGCAGGCGATATATAGATTAAAGCCAGTAAAAAGATCGCGGCAACGAATATAACGCATATTACCCTTGAAATTTCCGAGCGATTGTAAACATTGTATATATAAATGAAAAGAAATCTCGTTGACGACATTTTGATTAACGTGACACAATAAAAACAAAAAAAAAAAAAAAAATAAAAAAAGTAAATGAAAAAAAAAAATAAGAAAAAAGTAAATAATAAAGAAAGAAGGA
This sequence comes from Trichopria nigra, assembly GCA_030522945.1. NCBI lineage: Eukaryota > Metazoa > Arthropoda > Insecta > Hymenoptera > Diapriidae > Trichopria > Trichopria nigra. The sequence goes on from JAPYZR010003357.1 coordinate 15,418, forward strand.
AAGAAAGGAAAAGTTGCAGCCGCGACTCGGAAGATCTCTGTCGCGTATATAAGTATACATGCGTATATAGAGTGTAACATTCGAGAATTGATAGTACGCCAGAGGGAATGGAAAAGGAGAAAGGTTCAAGTGCAACGACACTCGCGACCTTTGGTCGTCGTCCGAGGTGGAGTGACATCATACCCGTAAATCGCGAAAGTACTGCCCCCTGTGCGAGACGTATACGAAGAGAGAGAGAGAGAGAGAGAGAGAGAGTCTTAAGCCTTGCGAATTACGAAGATCGAATGGCTGAATGGCGAATCGTAAACGACCACTTCTCCATCTGGCTTAATTGTTTTTCTTCCCCCCCCCCCCTCCTTTTAATTAAACGGAACTCGAAAATGTGTGAGCGTTACTTATAAGTTTAGTGCCCTCTTTGTTGCAGTTCAATAAACGTCGCGTGAAAAAAGATTGGAAGAAGTAATAATCGCAATAGTATCGCGATGAAAGCAATTTATGGCGTTTATCTCTTACTTTTCTCAAAATTGTTAATATATTGTTTTATTATTTTTTTAACATTTATTCGTTTATTATTTATTTTAGTTTAGTTGCAAAATATTTTAATGAAGTACTTGATGATGCTTTCAAGTTTTTATCGCGTTGAATTGCGTAAGCGTAAAATTCAATTCTCCCATTGACGAAAGATACTCGAATAATAGAAAAGGCATTAAAAGATGTAAAAAAAAAGAAAATTATCGTACGATGTAAGATGTACAGTACGTGTGACAAAGACGTAAATATATTGACGATAATTGTGTCTATGGAAAATTACAGGGTTTCGAGCACGTCTTCCTATTATATACATATAGTATAGTACATGTCACTCTACCAGCCGTTCTGCAATAGGTTAAAATTAGCGTTGAATGAGTACGTTATCTAACATCGTATCCAATTCACGCGGCGGACACATTGAATGAATTTGAAAAATAAAAAATTCAAGTGCCGGTCGAGTCGAGCCGAACGGAGGAGTCGTCAATGGGAGCTGTTTGATATGCGTTTGGTTCGAACGAGCAGCAGATGTTTGGTTAGATTGCATATATACGCGCAATAATTAATTAGATTTTTCGTATATCGTTAATTATGTTTATAGTTGGCGTATATAGTTTATATTTTTTCGAATTGTTTGATTGTGACAATTTAATAATCGCATATATATATACGAATGCTTGGCGTGTTTCATTGATTCTTATCGATGTTTTCTCTTGAATTCTATATGCAAATTATCTTTTCGAGTTTTATATCAATGTTTGTTCGTGCATCGTGTATATATTTATTGTTGATTTCTTCTTCCATTTGGTCATAATCCTTGCGGTACTTGTCGATTATATATATATATATTATAAAGGAAAATATATAAATGTAGAAAAATAAAAAAGAGAATAATAATATTAGAATAAAATAGAAATGAAATATAAAGTATAAATGGAAAATGCATCTTTGGCATATTGAGGCCAGAGTTTTTATAGGCAAATTTTAGACACGAACGATGATGCCCAAATATTTATTGTTCGATGAAAGCCTGAAATTAAAATTTCAGGCAGTGTGGTAAAAATTAAAAGAAGATTTTTCTCTTTGCAATTGTGGTAGAATCGCATTTTTTCCCTTCTTCTTATTTGTGATTGGATAATTTATCCTCGTAATCCCCTCCCCCCTCCTCGCCCAATTATACTGCAATCTATATTACGAATCAATATCTGGAAAATTAAGGTTTTCGTTTTCGTCATGCGTAATGTCGTTCCAGAGTCGATTCTCTAAACTTCATGGAGTGAAATGTCACTTTTAAAGAGTGAAAATTGAGCCGCTCTTGGAAAGAGTGTATTAAAGAGTGACATTTCACACTTGTTGGAGTAAAGTTTCACTCTACATTGGAGTGAGTCGAAGTAATTTACACTCGAAACAGAGTGAAGTGTGTCACTCCAAGAAATTTAGAGTTGAAATTGCGAAAGAAAGTCTCGATCATTCTTTATTTATACCGACGTTGTTGCAATGCTCGATCGGTATAGCTGTTCTACTTTAGAACCTTCTTAAGATGTTTTAAGATAAAAATTAGAAGATCTACTAAATAAATTTTCGGATATCGTATACTTTCAACTCTTTCGTTATTTTCATTTTTTCGTGAAAAATGAAAATGAAAGAAATCGAAAAATTAAAGTTAACGATGACAAATTGTCATTTGTTAATGTATTCAATTGTTGTCAATGAAAATATTACAATACTGAAATCGAAAGTTTAGAATTCAAGGAAAATTGTAAAAACAATAGTACATTGCGTAACTTGTGAGGCAAATTGGTCTCGGACAAGTGAGTAGTTTTGTCACACGAGCGAAGCGAAGCGAGATTTATTTTCTTAAATAACTTGCGGGAAGAGCGATTTCGAGCACTCAACTATTATCGGGCCGCTTGCGAGAGAAAAGAGAAACTTTTGTTTTGGGGAACACTTTTTGTACAAGAAGTAAGGGTACATGTAGAAGAATATGAAATAGAAAACTTTTTATGACTTTCGTTAGATTCCAATGTTTCCAACTTTAGCATCGTAAAATATTATTATTGTTATGCTTTTAAGGAAATTATTTATTGTTTTTGTTTGTTTTTTGTTTTTTCATTTTTATTTTATTTTTATTTTTATTTATTTTTTTGTTTTGTTATTAAATCGTAGGCGAACATATAATTATATTGTCGTCATTCAAGGGATAAATGTGCGAAAATGATTATACTAATTTTCTGTCGGTTGACTTTTACGCTAAAATGTTGTTACCGTTTTGCGATAAAATTGTATTTTTATGTTCAACATTCTCGTATATAGGTTATATATATATATATATATACATACATAGTTAAAACATATACGACTGAGATGTATGCATCAGCACTGTCAGTACTGTAAATTTAAAAAAAGAATTGAGCGGCCAAGATCGCCCAAGCAGAAAGTTTCTTAAGAAACGTTTTTTTTTTTTCAGTTTAATAATAAAATACAGCGCTGTCCGTCACAAGTTGGAATTTATGCAAGAATTCTGAAAAAAAAACTTGTGCGTTTAGGCGTCAGTTAGATAGTGGTTGTCACCGATCAGTTACCGATGTCTCGTATACTAAAGAAGCTCATTGTCAATATGTAGTTTTATAATTTTAACTGAAAATAAAATATATGTGACTGTTTTTTTGCGGCTACTATATGCACGAAGAAAAATTTCATTTATATAATTCTAGTACCCTATAGTAAAAATTTCGTTGCAAATTTTACTACAGTGTAGTTGGCATTCTTAAGGTGCTTTCTCAAGTAGAGCAGTTACCTACCTAACCTCAAAACAGGAAAAGTATAAATAAAAAGGTCTAGCATTTTATCAAAATTCGGGCTTTGAAAGGATAATTCTACATAACACATACAATCTTCAAAAAAATATCGCTGAAATTGGTTCAAAATTAAACGAGAATTATCCGAAATAAATTATTTTTTGTGCTAGTAAGAGAAAATAAATTATTTCGGATAATTCTCGATTAATTTTGAACCAATTTTAGCGATATTTTTTGAAGATTGTACATGTTATGTAGAATCACCCTTCCAAAGGCCAAATTTTGAAAAAATGTTTCAATCACTTTTTATTTATACTTTTATTGTTGAAAAGCTCGGTCGGTAACTGTTCTACTTTAGGACCACCTTAAGAGCGACTTTCATTACGAAAAATTATGGCGGTGCAGTTCATAAAGGTTAAGGCTACTGAAAATCATTTAAAATCATAATTACAAAAAAGTGTGAATTTATTTCTATATTTTACTGAAGGGTATATCGTATTAAAAAATTCAAAATGAAAAATTTAATTAAAAAATTTATGTATCCGTATATATATATATATATATACACTGAAAAAAAAATTGTTATTTTCAAGTAAATACTTACTCGAATTAAGAAAATATTTTCTTGAATTAAGTAAGATTTACGAAAAAGAAGGAAACATTTTCTAAGTAAATATTTATTTGAAAATAGCAAATTTTTGTTTTCAGTATATACGGATATATATATATATATATATACAAACATGCGTCTCTACGTCAAAGTTGAAGGCGCAGCCCCGAAATGTCAGTAAATTTAGAAACTTTCTTTTTTCGAATTCGTCAACGAGTTTAAAATACAAAAATCCCTTTATAAACCGCAAGAATCAAAATCTAAAGTCAGGAGATGAATATCGAATTATCGACTTAATAATTAACTTGGAATGACATCGAAGGGAAACGAAAATTGTCGAATAACAATAGTTTCGGGATGAAAAAGTTTGCCGCGTCATTTCGAGTATAAAAGAGACCTTATACATATATATATATATATATATATATATATATATATATATATAACCGGGTCGCACCTTTGAGGCATTCTTACGACACTCGTCTTGCGTATCGTTGTAATTGATTAGCATTTGGCGAGAGACCGAACGAACGAACGAACGCCCGATCCGCTTTTGCAGTGGGTCAAACGATGATGTAAGGCTTAGCGCAGCACGAAGCGAAAAGTCGACTCGTTCTTATCTCGCGCTAGTCTCGTCAAAGCGTTTCGAGGTTAAACTTTGACGAAATCGCGTCCCTATACGCGGCCGCGATCGACCGGTTTAAAAATAAGTTTGAAAAAAGTCACCCGGCGTCATCCCGCAGGCAGTTTTCCCTTCAGTATATACCCGTAAAACTTTGGACGCGAATCGCGCGAGAGAAATCGTCAAAAGGGGCCCCAGGACCGGAACAACATTCGAGAAAGAATTCGTCAATCCGACGCTTTTTGGAAGAAAAATTTTCGGACCGCGATCGCGACAAAAGCTGACCGTCTGCGAAGATTGATCGATCGGCCGATCGAGATTGAACGGAGAGCGGGCGATAGTGATGTAGCCGGTGAATAGAGACAAGAAGGACGGATTGAAGAAATTCTTCGTCATCGTATATTCCCTGCCCCTGAGCCTGCTGGCTCGTGATGTCAATCGCGCGCGGACTTTACGTAACCAAGAGTGCCTTAAACGATCGTATAAACCAGCACCGATGAGAATGCACGCTCGAATGAGCTCCAGGTGTCGAGCGATGCCGTACCATTATGCTGCATTGCGCCGCGAGGCACTCCAGGGCCGTGACATTGGGGAGCGTCGCTCCGGCACGCTGGAATTTTGAAAAAAAAAAAAAAAAAAAAATAATAATAATAGAAGAAGGAAATAATAATTTTAAATGGGGAAAGAGTTTCGACGAGGATAAAAAGTGACGAGACAATCGGTTTTTCCAGTACACTCTCGTTTGTCAGTATCGCAGCTGCGGGGGCGGTATACAATATATATGTGCGTTTTGTTTCCGTTGTGCCTGTAAGATGTGCGGCGAGCGTGCGTTTCGTTCATTAACACGCTAAGTCATTGATAATATTTAATCTCGAGAACAATTTTTTGTTTGTTTGTCGATGAGATTGACCTAATCGTTGCTTTAACATGGCGATGTTACACCTGACTCTGTTTGCGGACATCGTAAACCGCGCTCTGTTGAGTTCCCTATCGAATATTACCGATATGGTGAGTGAAATTAGACATATATATATATATGGATGGTCGTAAATAACACTCGTTGATGTAAATCAATGGAATATACGTGTATATGTATGTAGAGGTAAATAATAAAGCGAAACGAGAGAAGAGAGACCATAGCGGATTCGGGCGATGACATAACCCTATCTTATAAATGTTTTTGTATAAAAATAATATCTTTATATCCGTTGACTTGAAAATCACGAGCGATGATGCGATATCGCGCAACGAGATTTCGCATCGCGCACATTTATCAGATATATAATGCACATAAATATAAGATAAGAGAGCTATCGCTTTCCTTTTTATTTACCTGGAGCAGCCTCGTTGTAACTCGAGTAATCTGTTTTGTTTCAGACTGTTTTAATCGACGACAAGATGGCGGACACGAACCAGCAGGAGATTTCAGAGCCGCACACGAACGGAGTCATGGACGGTCTCACGGAAGAAGAAAAGTACAAGATGAGGCCGGCGGACATTGACGCCGTAAGTGTTTGTCGTCCTAGCAAAGGGACGCATGTCTATATATATATATATACACTGAAAAAGTATTTGTTATTTTCAAGTAAATATTTACTTGAATAGTAGCAAGTAAATATTTACTTGATTGAATTAAGAAAAGATTTTCTTGAATTAAGTATAAGATTTGCTAAAAAGAAGGAAACATTTTCTCAATTCAAGTAAATATTTACTTGAAAATAACAAATTATTTTTTCAGTGTAGAGATAATGTGTTGCGATAAGACAATCGCGGCGGAATGAGATATATATATGGAAGAGAAAAGAAGTATGTAATTGTCGAAAAGTCGAAAGATGTGGGTTTCTTGGTATAGTAAGCGGGAAATTGCATTTCCCGCATTGGGAACGAAAAGGTCTAATTCGTGAATGCTATATGTAATGCGGAAATACGTGTTTCTCGCACTGGAAATTCCCCGTATAGCGTTAAGGTGGCTCTAAAGTAGAGCAGTTACCGACCTAACCTCAAAACAGGAAAAGTATAAATAAATAAGGATTGAAACATTTTTTCAAAATTCGGGCTTTGGAAGGGTGATTCTAAAAAATATCGCTGAAATTGGTTCACAATCAAACGAGAAATCAATCCGAAATAAATTATTTTTGGTACTGGCAAGAGAAAATAATTTATTTCGGATAATTCCCGTTTAATTTTGAACCGATTACATTGATATTTTTTTAAGGTTTGTATGTATTATGTAGAATTACCCTTCCAAAGCCCAAATTTTGAAAAAACGTTTCAATCCCATTTTATTCATACTTTTATGGTTGAAAAGCTCGGTCGATAAAAAAGAGGCTGCAATAGTTGTTTTTGAATTTGATAATTGCATTGTATGCGTCTAAATTTGTTTTACAATACGATTTAAGAAACTAAAATGAATCAAATTAATCTCTCTAAATTTCTTGGAGTGAAATGCCATTCTTAAAGATCATTTCTTATTTATACTATTATTATTATTATTATCATTAGTATTATTATTGTTATTATTATTATTATTATTATTTTTTTTTTTTTTTTTTTTTTGTAATGTTTGATCGGTAACTGTTCTATTTTAGAGCACCTTACTACTACTACTAATATTAATAATAATAATAATGGACAAAATTCTTTGACCGTTATCGTTATCGTTAAAAATATAGAAGCAACAAAATCGGGAATAGGGCAACAAATTAGCCACCAAGTTGGCATTTAGTTTCGTCGTTTGGTTTCGATGATGTTGGACGTGCAGCTTTTAAGACTTGAAAATTGTCGTTTGTGCCGTTTAAAAGATTTTTGAAAAAATAGTATAGAAAATATATTGGAGTTTCATTCATTAAACGGTAGATCACTTTAGATGTGATGAAATGTCTCATTCATTCTCTTTTGGTAAAAGCCAATGAAACATGTGGAAATTTTAGAAAGATAACCCTAGTAAACATTAACAATACGCTAGTCATAGCGCTATTGCGTATTTTCTACCAGGGAATGGTTAAAAATGTGTTTTAAAATTCTATCGAAAATTGATAATGTCCATCGGAATGATTTCTTGTAAGAATTCCTACGAGAAAATCTGAACCCAAAAAGTCTGCAGTCGAGTCTCACCATACAAAATTTCATGGTGAAATTTCAAAATAACAGTTTCATTGAAGAGAACAAGCGATACTGAAATAATAGACGAGTATTAAATAGATTATTTGAAATCAATTGTTTATCGAAATTTTTTAGTTTGAAGATTTTGAATTCTGCGTTTATTGAAGTAAAATTTATGAATTTTAATCGGTATAATATATGACGTTGCAGTTGAAAACTTTTGAGTGCAACGAAAATTATTTTTAATAAAATATATATACATACACGCATACATATATATATATATATATATATATATATCCAGCAAACTCAAAGGTTTCATTAACATTATATTTTATATATATGTATATGTGTATGTGTGTGTGTCAGGTACTTGTTTAATTTTCTTATAAAATAATCGAAAACGCATTGTTTTCTACAATCCTTATGCACAAGGAATGCAAAATCGAATTAAAAACATATGCATTTACAAAATATTTTTTATAATTTATGTCTCGAACTTCAACGACTTTACAAGATTATCAATTACAATTAAACTGTTTAAATTGCGTTGAAAAAAAAACAATTTTTTTCTATTTATTCAACAAATGACGATTACATGGGTTCTCTTAGTTTTTTCATTTATCACGCGAAATCTTTTATCGCTTTAAAAAAAAAAAAAAAATGTAAAAAATACGAGCATATAGCGAACTCTTGCGTAATGAACAGAACGAAAGAACGCTTGAAAGAGAATTTGTAAATGATTCATTCGATATTCACTGAATATACAAAGAACAAAACAAATCATTTGTTCGATGTAAACAGACGATATTGAACTAATAGGAGTCATGCATTTGTATACAGCGATACGTATAGACTGTGTGCATACTAACACAAACTTACGGAAGTAATGTTGTGTGACTGTGTACATGAACACTTTGAACGCCCTCTTTCTGGGGTGCTGTAAGTTAGTTTGCACATAGTCCATAGTCTTGTAAACTAACGCTGGAATTTATAATCTGGAAAAACGTAACAAATTTTTTTTAATATCAGAAATATGTGCACTTTTTCATAGAAATGAAAAGAAAGTAACGTTCTCAATTTTAAAATAAAAATTGTTCACATAAACAATGACACGAAACAGTACAATTATCTGTTTACTTTACATTCGTCATGTTTTCTTTTTTTCTTAGCTTATCAAAATTTCAATTTTTTAATATTAGTACATTTATGTAAAAAAATTGAAATTTGTAAAGCCGAAAAAAAAAAATGAATTGATTAAATTTTCGAACATTATAAATAATTTTGGGTGAATTAATTAATCATTTTTTATTCTGTTTTACAAATTTCGATATATATATATAGTATAGTTTGTTGCCGTTCGATGACAAGCGCGTATCGAATATAAACACACACACACGCACACGTAAGATTTTTTTTGGAACATCATGATGAATGGATTGAATCCAAGTTCGAAATTGGTTATGTTACAGGATATGAGGGAGATGGAAAGGAGAAAGCGAGTGGAGATGGTGATGAACTCGCGCCTTTTTCGAGAAGAACTAGAACGTATTATAGAGACCCAAATGAAAGATGGCGCTGGTCCTTCCGGACTCTTGCAGCAGATATCCGAAATGATGGGTCCCCAAGGCGCTCGATTTAACGCCAATGTGTTCAGAAGTAAGTGACGATCTTTGTTGGTGTATTTCTAATCAAATATGGAGGCCGTTGCTGCTCGTCGTCTCGTTACCCACGTCAAAGTGGTTTCGAAACATTTCGTTCATTCGGAAGAAGAAAGATGAAAAAGTTAAATTCAAAAGACAGTTTGGTTAGAACGACTAAAAGTATTTGGTTGTAATCTCTAAATCTCGATAATGTATTTATTTCTTGTAAGTCTATTTTATGGCGTAACCGACGATCGAACGGTTATAAACTTCTTTTAACGCAATCGTCGTATACCTATTTGGTTAGTTTAACCAAATTGTCAAGTCAAAATATTATTGGCGTACGGCAGTTGAAATACCAGGCGAGGATTCGCGCAACCCGACATTTAATTGATTGAACTTGAAATTTTTAAATTACTTTAATACAGAATTAAAAAAAAGAAAAAGAAATACAAATAAATAAATCAACGGTAAAACATTTACAAACAAAGTAAAAAAGTTTAGAGAAATTTTAGAACTGAAACGACATAATCTTCAAATATTCTTTTCGTTTATTTCAAATCGTTTTCAGTCAATTTCCTTCCGCAATGTCGCTTATATATATATATACATATTTTTTTTTTTTTTTTTTTTTTTCGTTGGGAATCGTATTCTAACTTTTTGCACGTAAAATTGCGGTACCAAAATCCAAATTTTGAAAAACAAAAAACAAAGAACAAAAAAAAAGAAAACTTTTGGTAAAATTTTGGTAAAATCGTTATAGATAAAAGTTGTGAAAAAATTGCTGGTTTTAAATTTTCAACGACAACATTGGCAATTTAATGTCAAATCGTAAAAGTGCAATTTACCATTTTCTTCAATGACGTAATTTTTCGAGCATATCTATCTTTCTTAAAAGATATATCGTGTGTAAAAAAATGAAAATTTTTGAAAAAATTTTAAACGAAAATATTAACGATCCATTATCAGCGTATCTTGTTTAATTAATTCAATTTCTACCCAGATTTTGTATAGATATTATAATTAAATCATTTTTTGTTTTTTTTTTCATTCGCGAGGTTATTTGGGTACTATTATATACAGGGTGTACCAAATGAGTCTATAATGGGAAATATCTCGAAATAGAGGCATAATACAAAAAAATACTTCAGACAAAAGTTGTAGGGGGCGAAGGGGGACACGCAATGTTATCATTAACTTTCACCTTGAATTCGAATTTCAAGATTATTTAGAGGTTAAAACGTTTTTTTTTTTTTTTTAATGGGAACCCCTATTTTTTATCCCGGATTTGAAAAGAGCGGAAAATTTTACGTTCAAAACGATATTTATACGATATTTTCAACAAAGTC